>PVJX010003504.1:0-107771 GCA_004027295.1 Dolichotis patagonum | reverse complement strand
TTCCATAATGTCATGATGTGAAGTCCAGCAAAACTATCACTTTTTGTTCAAAGTGATCTTAGCTTGCTTTGCCTTGTCTAAGTTCAACACACATGAAGGTATGGACAGCTGTTTTGAGGAGAATGAGAGACATTATGACAGCCATTCATGGCTTCCCTAATGTCTGGTCTTGAAGACCTGTAATGCCCTCCTCGTCCTGTCAGATCAATTCCATACTAGGTTGTTTCATGTGAATTCCCTATATGTGACAATCTGGACAACTATTTGGAAGAAAACAAGAGTCAATATGATAGAGAGTGAATATCTCCAATTGTCTAGCTTTGAAATTTATGTCTTACATTGCTTTCTTGTGATCTGCTTTGCTCTGTTTTGTTGTGTTTAATTTTACCCTATTGATATAATTGCGTGTATATTTGAGTGGGTAAGATTGATGACCATATTGTTGTTTTTGTCAGATCGTGGAGCAGAACTGTTAACAGTCTCACTGCTTGAATGTCTACTTTACATGTTTTAACTTTGTAATTTGAACAACTATTTCCAAGAAGTCAGTATGTAATTAGTCAAGTAATAATTTCTTAGGTTTTATTGTTGTTGTACTTTTCCTTTTTTCCTTGGAATACTGTATTGTTGCTACCCTTTATTCTGTTTTATTTTGTTTTGTTTTTCCCTCTTTAAATAAAATTATAAAAAAAAGAAAGAAAGACAAAAATGACAAATTTCAGAGTACAAGGAGGACTAGAAGAGCTCATCTCTAGTGGGCTTGCTCAGCTACCTCCATGGTTGACTCACTTTTATTAGCAAGCAAGAGGCACAGAGGGAGGGGTAAAACACAGTTCACAGAACAGAAACTGTAGAAGATGGTTGGATAAGGCTTAAGTTAATATGGAATCATTTTCTCTAAATCCAAATGCCTGTACTTTGGCAACTGCCCTCAGCAGCTGTTATCTTTTGACGGGAGTGCTAGGTTATTATCCTTCCACCCATAGCCAGTGTGCATGCAGCCTTCCATGTATTTCCCTGTATTTCCAGAAGCAAGTCACACTGACCTGGGGACTGTGGGGTTTAAGTCACATAGTCTGGCCCTTCATGATTTATCACATACCCTGGTCCTCAACAGAAAGAAAGATGGGTGTAGAGCTCATGATGGGAAAGTGGGAAAGTTGTAATTTTAGTGGACATTGAAAGCAGAATAATCTGTATGATCAGCTGTTCTAAGGGATGTGATATGGGAAGAAAATGAGCAGAAAAATGAAAACAGTGTGACTGAAAGTGTCATTTTGGAAAAGAGCAAACTACAGAAGTATGATAGGTTAACCAGATTTGACTACCCAGTGGAAATCTGTGGCCATGGTTAGATTATGATAACACATGATTAATGTAAGCCTGTGTCTTACTTGCTTTTCTCTGAGAAAAAATATCAAACACCCAAAATTAAAGTGGGAAAGGTTTATTTATCTCTAAGTTTGTAGAGGTTTCAATCCATCATCAGCTGGCTCCAAGGAAAGGTGATGAGGCAGACAAGCATTGCAGAGGAAATAGTTCACTGTGAGCAGAAGGCAGCAAAGCAAGCAAGAGACCTTAGCAGCTTCTTTCTGCCCCTTTTTATGTTGTATCTAGGATACTGGGACAAACCGGTACCAATCCAATCAGTGGGCTGATTTATTAATCACACATCCTTAATCCCAGCATTACACACCCTGGATTCAGTCACCTCTGAAAAAGCCCCACCTATGACCACATGAAGCTTCGGAGGAACATCTAGACACACAACATAACAGCATAATTTTTACTTTTTTTAAGAAAGAAAATATCAAAGATAGAATAACCAAATAAAGTCAAGGTACAAATTCAAACATAATTTCAATGATCAATGCAAGGCTGTGCTCCAAATTGTTGGTGTCCTAGGATATGTAGTGCTCAATAAATTCAAAGAAGAGTGTAATATTTATAAGCACAGATTTTGTAGTCACACAACTCTCCACTATGTAGTCATAGGGTCTCATCCCCTGTGAACCTGTTTTCATGCGTATAGAGCAGAAATTGTGTTCACTTCAAGGAGTTGTTGGAAAGATGAAATGTGTGCTAATGTAGGTTAAGCAGTCACTATGGAGACTGATACATAGTAATTAACCAATAAATAGTAGTGATCTTTAAAATGCATGACTGAGGTAACAAAAATCTTTACACAGTCAATGTTGCTTTACCTACTGGTCTCTGACCTGTAAACTGACAAAATCTGGAAATAAAACAGGGCGAAGTGCAGCTACTTGGATAATTAGCAAATGCGTTATTAAGAACTGATTATTTTCTTCATTTTTATGATTTTAACTTTCCAACTCAAAACCTAATGTAATTGTCTAATCTTTTTTTCAGGCCTAATTGTATTTCTGTGAAACAAACTCTTTATTGTCATTATTCCAATGAAGATTTCACTCCCAGTGAAGCAAGGATCTGCCCTTGATTTATGGCAAAAAAATTTTATAAGGCTCAGAAATAAATAGTTATCAAAGTACAGTTAATATTCAACTATGTTAATGAAGGGGAAAACTCTGATGTTTCATACATTAATAAATGTGTGGACCACAATAGGAAAGCCAGTTCCTAAAATATCAGAACAGTGGAGAAAGCGCAAAGAGTACGTCCTGCAGAAGAAACCCAAAGAAAATAAGGTAGACCAGAAGTTCAAAGGCATGGCCTGTGATAAAAGGGCAGACAGCTCCTTCATCCGAGGTAGGAAATTATTATATTTTCAACATTGAAATTAATATGCTTTTCTCCATATTACTGATCATTATTTTATGTATCACTTAAAACAATAAAGAAACTCAAAAGATAGGAAGTTTTCATATCAGTTTATTCAATCATTCCATTATCAGTTTGGGTAATATAGGGAGGTGGGAGTGACAGCACATGCCTATAATCTTAGCACTGAGGCAAGTTCAAGCCCAGCCTGGGAAATTTAGCAAAACTTTTTCTCAAAAATAAAAACTAAATTTTAAAAAGGATGGCGATATCGTTCAGTGACTGCCATAGGCCAGCATTGTCCCTATAGATACTGAAAACGTTGAGTTTCCTGTTCGCAAATACTTTCTATATAAAACAACCACCATGGTCTAGAGACACCCATCCAAGACTTTAAAGCAAGTAAATTTTTTGTTGTATCAGGAATTGATATCAGAGATTCACACATACTACATAAGCATCCTACCACTGAGCTCCGTTTCCAGATATTTATATTTTATTTCAAGCTAGAGTCTCACTAAGTTGACCAGGCTGACTTCAAACTTGCAGTTCTCTGCCATAGCCTCCCAAGTAGCTGGGGTTACAGGCATGCACCACCATACCCAGGTTCAAATAAATTTCTCATGTTCATAGAAAGTAAGTGTATATTTTCACATTTATTTGATGTGCTTGGAGCATGCTCTAAATAGTCATTGTGATGGGACAACTTGTTCAATATCAGGCATTTTTAAAAATATATTCTTAGTAAAACTTTCAAATTGCCTGCATTATTTAGCCACTTAGTTAATTTGTTTTTGTTTATTTTATTTCAGTTTGAATTAAATCTACTGTTAATATGATTTTTCCAGTAGTATTTTGTTATGTAAGACCGAAAAACGCCAAGATTATATTTTTTTTAAAAATTTTATTTAAAGAGAAAAAACAAAACAAAATAAAACAGAATAAAGGGTAGCAATAATACAGAATTCCAAGGAAAAAAGGAAAAGAACAACAACAAAAAATCCTAAGAAATTATTACTAGACAAATTACATACTGACTTCTTGGAAATAGTTGTTCAAATTACAAAGTTAAAACATGTAAAGTAGACATTGAAACAGTGACACTGTTAACAGTTCTGCTCCACGATCTGACAAAAAACAGCAATATGATCATCCATCTTACCCACTCAAATATACATGCAATTATATCAAAAGGGTAAAATTAAACACAACATACAGAACAAAGCAGATCACAAGCGCAATGTAAGAGACAAATTTTAAAACTAGACAATCGGAGATATTCACTCTCTATCGTATTGACTCTTGTTTTCTTCCAAATAGTTGTCCATATTGTTACATAAAGGGAATTCACATGAAACAACATAGTATGGAATTGATCTGAGCAGGACGAGGAGGGCATTTCAGGTCTTCAAGACCAGACATTAGGGAAGGCAAGAATGGCTGTCATAGTATCTCTCATTCTCCTCAAAACAGCTGTCCATACCTTCATATGTGTTGAACTTAAACAGGACAAAGCAAGCTAAAATCACTTTAAGCAAAAAATGATAGTTTTGCTGGATTTCATACCATGACATTATGGAATCAGCACTGGGTATTGTAGTGTCTCTTTTTCTTCAAAGCAGTTGTTCATTTCAACATGTGTTATATAGTTGGTGCTTGTAAACTGTTTATAAGCTCTACACATGCGTGAGTCTCTACATGTATATCTATCATTTCTGTATTAGAGGTAAAAACAAAACAAAGCAACATAAAACAAAAAAATTCCTAGAAAAGCATGAGGAAAAAAGTCACATAAAACCGCAATACAACGTGATCTACAATGGTTACCATGATGTCTCAGCAGTATATAACAACATTAATAAAAACAAAGCATTTGAGACATTATAAGACTTCAAAAGCAAGTAATAATCAAACCAGAGTGGGTATCTTAGTGAATCTTGTCATCTTCAGTGTACTTGCCTATACTCTTAGACTTCATGCTATCAATCATAACAGATTTAAATAAAATTAGTCACTACAAAGTAGCAATCTAACAAACCAGATTCAAATAAGATCAGCCATAATAAGACAGTATAGGTTATAAAGGGCTTCAGATTAAGTTGAAGGTAAATTAGGGATGATTACCATAATATGTCCTCTTATTTTTGGGATAGCTGACCATGTCCTCAAGCCTAGTATAAGTAGACAAACTGAAATAGCACGTAATCCATGCAAGCAGAGTGGTGAGAATAATGTAAATTTTAAATCTTGTTACCCAATTAACAATATCCTCTGCCTCCCTTTTTTAGACGATTCCTCCCCTTTCACTCCCATAGGGTGCACTGCTTGTTTTGGGTCCCACTGCCTCCCTATATAGAGCAGCTCAATGGACCCTATCTCCTGATCTACTCTGCCTGTGTTTCTCTCTGTTAGTATTTCAAGGCCCTCTATGCTAGAGATTATAGCCAATCTTCTCTGCCTCATTTCTGCTATTCTATTTTTCTGCCTTTGAGAGTCTATTTTTCTCTTTCACTCCACTGTTTGCCTCGTTCACTGAGGCCTCTCTGCCACTGTTCCTGAAATGCTTGTATTCTTGTTCTCTCTCCCTAGAATGTCCTTCAGTATTTTTTGTAGGTTTGGACTGGTGGTCACAAATTCTTCTAGCTCCTCTTTGTCATGGAAGCATCTTGTTTCTCCATTAATTTCTATAGAGAGTTTTGCAGGATACACCAATCTGGGCTGGAGATTGTTCTCCTTCAGCACTTGAATTACATTACTCCAAGCTCTTCTTGACCTGATGGTCTGTGTCGAGAAGTCTGCCATGATTTTGATGGGTTTTCCTTTTTAGGTGATCTGTTTCTTCTCTGATGGCTTTTAATATTCTGTTCTTATATTGAATTTCTGGGATCTTGATTATTATGTGTCTGGGTGTAGCTCTGTTTGGGTTGTAGGTGGCTGGAGTTCTGTATACTTCATACCTCTGCATATCATTTCTTTTTTCTATGCTTGGGAAATTTTCCTTAATAATTTCTCTGAATAGCCTTTGTAATTCCTCTGGTTTGATTCCTGCTTCTTCATTCACATACTTTATTCTTAAGTTATATGTCCTCTTGTCATCTTCCAGTCTTTGTATCTTTACTGCCTGCTCCCTTGTTATTTTTTAAAAGATCTTCCCTTTCATGACCCCACATTGCAAGCCTGTGTTCAATTTTTGATAGTCTATCTTTGGTTTCTTTCAAGCAGTTTTGCCAGCTTTCTATGGAGTCTTTAGTTTCCTAATGTCTTTGAATCTGCTTCATGAATTCTAGGTTTTTCCTGTATTCTTCATTAAATTTTTCTCTCCTTTTGTGTTCCTCCATTCTGTATTTGTCTTCTTGAGAGGTACCCAGCCCTTCTTTTATTAATCTACTTATCTCTTGTTTAATTTGAATTAATATTTTAGTTTTGGTCCCACTTATGAGGTTCTGAAGATTTTTTATGTCCGCTAACACTGTGTCTGATGTTGCATTTTTGCTGACCTCATTCTCTTTTGTATTTACCTCTCCTGGATCAATGTTCTCAGGGTTGGGGGCTGGGGGGGTTTTCTTATTTCTCCCTTTCATCATGTTTTTGGTTCCTTCCATACAAGTGTACAGTGTAATGCCCAGACCCTTTTCTTGTTGGTTAAGGCTCCTCTAGAGGGCGCAGGCTAGGAGCTTTCATCCTCTTCAATAGGCTATCAGAGATTAAAGTTCACGCACAGGCAGTGTGCGCTGGCTCCTCCTCTCTGGGCCAGTCAATCTTTGCAGGCCTTCACTGCGTCAGTGTGTGCCCATATCAGGGAATTAATTTGTAGTGACTCACTGGGTCCTGGCCAGGGGCATGGCTTAATCCAAGCAGATTCCACCAATCTGCTCAACAAGGGGAGCAACCAACTGAAGCCTCTTCCTTATGGAGTTAAGGCTGTCCTGCCCAAATCCAACATGTTGTCCAGTCGGTTTCCCATTTCCCATGGGAGGGTCTTATTCCAGTCACTCACCACGTGTTGATGCCGGTCCCCAGAAACTGCTGGGCTCCCCGACCTCTGACTTCAATGCGGCTGCTGTGTAAATTCATGGTGCCTCTGGGTGGGTCGCGTGCAGGACATATCCAGGCGATCCACACGCAGGGCTGTTCAGCTCCGTGCTCTGGCGGCTCAAGCCAGTCACTTTGGTGTGGATCACTTTGTCAGGTCTCTGGCAGGGATTCAGGTGGCTCAGGGAGGGTGCCGTGCTCGCTGATCTTAGCTTCACTGGTGGTAGCCCCAGGACCTCATATTCAAGCATTTTTTTTTGCATGTTAGTTTCTTCCTGGGTTGTAAGAGTCCATCTCTCTCTGTTTGGGTCTCTCCAGGGTGTTTTATTGTGGCATTTGAGCTGACTTTCTCAGAGAGGGTCTCTCTCCTGCTACCTACCAGTCCACCATCTTTTCTGTGTCTCAAGATTACATTCTTTTAAGGGATAATTTACATCAGAAAGAAGCATCTCGAACTATACAGTAAATAGATTTACTTATAATTTGTTTCTTCATTACAATATATTCTGTCATAAAGAAGATACGTGTACCTGCAAAATTTTATAGTAATGCCTTTTAGATGATAAAAAATACTGAATGTACACGATAACCTTTTAGAGAAAAATTACATTTTATAGTTTATTATTTTTGAGGTTTTCAAAAATGCCATAAAATAACTCAGAAGAAAAAAATATACTGTAGATTACTTCTAAATCACCATAAACTCTGAATATAGTATAAGTGCCTGGCTCTCCTTTTAAGTAGATGCATTACAGTTCTCTTTAATAAATCTTAGTGCACTGCAAGTAGATTTAACTAGATGAAGTTATTCTGTCAGGCCTTAATAAATGGGATTATAGCAGAAAATCCATGTGTTTTCTAATTTATGGCCTCACTCTTAGTATTTAAAAGAAAGGGAAGAAATTGGATTGGAGTGTTTAGAAAGGCTAACACTCGTGCTGCAGTTGCATCATAAGTAATAAGAGATTTCTCTTGTTTAGTAGTTATTTAGCTCTGAACAAAAGATTAAAAAACAGCTACAAAAAGTTTATGTTGGGTTTATGACAAATGACAATGTATTCACTATTTAAAATTAGCCTTTTTCCTCTTCCTGGCAAAGACTTTGTCAGAGTAGATGCATTAATTGCAAGCTGTAAAGAGTCTCTTCTGAGGATTTTGGGACTGCTCTGGTACTCAGCAGTTAATCATTCTGGAAAGTATTTTGAGGTCCTGCTCCCATATGTTACTCCACATGTATGAATCTGAAGGAAAAATTGAATATTTGTAAAAGTCTTTTAACAATCAAGATGGCTCTTTCTGTCCCTTTTACACTCTGTGTCAGGTGGAAGACTTAAAAGTGTGACACATCTTACTCAGTTAAGATACTAAGTACTATAGAGAGAACAATCTACTCTTGATTCAAGTCCATCTTGCCCATTTGGAAATGACTTCCCACTGCATGCTGCACCCTGGCTGACACAGGTGGAGCAACTTTTCCTCTACCCTGCCTTCTGCCATCTTGTCTTGTCATGGGTCCAGCTGACTATGGTCTGAAATTGTGAGCAAAATAAACCTGTCCTGCTTTAAGTCATGGGTATCAAGTATTTTATCCCAGCAATGAGACAGATTTTGATACCAGAGAAGTTGGGTTATTGCTGTGACTGTAACTGATCATATGATTTAGAAATCTTTGGAATTAGATTGAGCGGGGAGATTGGAAAGATTTGGAAATTCTTGCTAAAGAAGTCATAAAATGCTGTGATCCATGCTTGTTGGGAGAGTCTGGTCAAAACTCAGTAGCATAGAATGCTAATAGATACACCGATAGTAAAGTTTGTTTTAATTAGGAACAATGATTCCATTAGCAGCTGAACTTGAGTCCACAGGAGTTATGCTTTGGCAGAAAATGTATCTATATTTTTCCCATGTCCTAAATTTTGTAGGACACTGAGAATAATGGTTGTAGACTAATTAATCTGGCAAAGAAATTTTCAAAGCATCCCAGTATTCAGGCTGTTAGAATGAGTACTGCTAGCTGCTTTTAACCATATCCACAGTGAGAATCAGGAGCAATAGAAGAGCTCTGTGATTTTAAAAGTTTTGAATTTCACCAGAAAGAAATACCTATAAAGTAGGGACAATGAGGAACACAGTGTTTTGAAATATTAAATTTTTTTAAAAAGCCAAGGACAATAGAAGAAATACGTTGAAAGCATTTTAGAAATCAGGAAGATATCACCTTTCACAGGCTCAAAGGCACAAAAATATAAGATTTTTATTTGAGAAGAGAATCTCTGGAACATCTACTACAAAAGGACCACTTAGAGAATTATCCCCACCCAGGATTCATTACGTGGTACACAGTCATTGAGGAATTAAAAGTCCTCTAGAGCCATGGCCCAGTGGGGTCTAGCTGCTATTCAAGCTGGCAGCAGATCTTAACATCATCCATTTGGTGCTAGTTTTATAGGAAAGCAGAAGCCAAGAGTTATAGTATCTTCCAACCAGATTTCAGAAGAAGCCAGGAAGTATGCTACTGAATGAGCAATGTGTGAAGATATGAGAGTGAAGCCAAAAATGTAATTGAGACCTCAGGAAGACCCCCTAACCCTAACCAAGGTTTACCAATCCCAGGAACATGCGTCTTCCATTGAGGAAAGCCCAAGGCCATGAATGGAGCCATCCCAAGAAGAAACCATGAAGGCTGTGATCAGCAATGCCCTAGGGGCAAGTCACATAAGCCCTTTGGAACTCACATATCACCTCAACTTGCCTCTGGTGTTGCCTATGGAATTACTGGATTTAACTTTTGTTTATTGGGTTTTGGGCTTGCTTTGGTCTCGTTTCTTTCTGTCTCCCTATTTCTTCCCTATTTCTTGCTTCTGGAATGGGAATGGTTACCCTGTGCCTTTATATGGTGGAACTATGTAATTTTCTTTTGATTCTTACAGGGGTTCACAGCTAAGAGTTTGCCTTGGGTCTCAGAGGACATTCTGGACTGTTACTTTTCAGTAATGCTGGATTAAATATATTTTTCATAGTGATATGAACCTATCAAACACTTTAACAATATAATTAATGCAGTTATAAAGTCATTATATACTACTCAAAACCCCAAAGGTCATCAGTTTGACATTCACTAATTGGCTTTTAGCTGGTGCCCTGTTAGGAGGTGGGATCCGGTTGGAGGAGTCAGTCACTGAGATTGTGACCTGGAAGAGTTTAGCTTCTTTCAGGCTCCTGACTTCACTGTCTGATCCCTGGCTACTATGATGTAAGCTGTGGAGCCAGCTAACCATGAACTCAAAATGCAAGCCAAAATAAACCTGTCCTCTTTAAGTCATGAGTGGTATTTTATCCCAATGAGGAGAAAATAACTAAGACATATTGTCTGCACATGCCCAGAAAATGTATGGGAATCTAGTTCCTTAGACAATAACCTCCTTGTGGTCATGGTCTATGTCTCAATTCATCACTGGCTTTTGACCTTGTAGTACAAGGTCAAGAGTTTGACCTTGTAGTACAAGGTTTAGGATATATGTACTTAATAAAGTGATGCAATATGTTGACTAGATATCTGACCCCTAGCAACTGGTGGAAGATGCTGATTGGATAGAGTCAAATGTATGATTTTCTTCTAGGTTAATATAGGGTAATCTGCATGGGTCCTAATGATTCTAGCATGGATGACCTGCCCTTATTTTCTACAGTGGAAATCTATGTACATCAGACTGTCTATAGTAGCCTGACTTAAATAGTACAAACAATAAAATTCTCATGAACTGACTTCTAAAGAACTCCTGCCTTTGTTCTATAGGTTGGCATAAACTTAGTATGACTTCCCTGTTGAGTTCTGTGGTACCATAGCTTTCTCTCTTTTTGCTTTGATAGTGATTTACTCCCTTATTTTAAATAGGAAAGAGATATGCCTTGCTTGTTTTGTCTCTGAAATGAGACTTCCAAGCTGGGGTTTAAACTAAAATTCAATTCTGGCATTGGACAAGAACAATGATATTATAAAACTTCTTGAGAAATACTGTTAAATCTGTTCTCTAGATGACATTAAAAACCAAAAAAAAAAAAAAACCACACCAACTGATTTATAATGAAATCTTACTTTCTTATGAATTGCTTGTTGCCTTGATTTAACTACTAGCACAATATTTCTTTAGCCAGTGGTTCAACATTAGAGCTATAACCACTGAATAAACTGAAAAAAGTAACTACCTGTTATCTCCTAAAACAGACACTGCCTCCTTTACCAATTTTTAAAGCTTAAAATATGAAAATCTATCTCTGATGATCATACAAATGTCTTTGTCAAATTTTGAGAAGAAAAAGAATGTGTGCACTTTTCTTTAAGTTCAAAGATAACTTGCTTTTTGTCTTCATCAGTCTCTAATACCTGAAACAGCTATTTCCTCACAGAACCAAACACAATATTGTACCAATTTGCTACAGGGACATTGAACATTTACCTATCATTTTTTGTTCTGACTTCAGGTCTTCTTGTCATGCTCTTCTGAGATTTAATCACATTCACAACAAAAACTTCATGTTTCTCTTCCACTTCCTTCAAGCTATAATTTTAGTTTCTTTGTTACCTACAGAATTTAATCAAAATGATGTCTTTTTGCTCTTTAGGAAGTTGTATTTTTCCTTTGTAGCCATGCTTTGGTAGAACATTCAAATTACCACATTCCTAAAACAGATTTTATTTCCCATTCTTTCATACCACTGATCTTTTGTGGGATGATATTCCATATTTTGCAGTCCATATAGTATTGAAGATCGTTAGATTGGGTTGAGGGCCTACAAACAATATATTTTCTTCAAAGGGACTTCGGCTTGCAGCAGGCTTTCAGATCTAGGGTTGAAAATTTGAAGTACAGTAGTATCCTATCACAGGATTCAATGCAATCATAGGCTGTGAGTTACCAATCACCCTATACGTGCCCTTTACAAAAATATCTCAATTCATCACCATCATCCTACTGCAGTATTATTATTTGTACTTTACAGGAAAGATCAAAAATTTAAGTGACTTGCCCAAGGCATTAGGTAATCAAATCCTAGGCTGTTTTACTAAGTCCATTTCAGAAGCACAACACTCTGCCTAATGATCCACAGATATTTCCTGGTCACCTTTCTCCCACCCTGAACTATTGTTCATACCCATTAACTCTGAAACCACAGTGAAACAGGAACACTACTAGACTAGCAATGTCAAACCTAAGTACATAAGAATTACTGACAGTGCAGATTAAACATACAGATGCTTGAACACTCTCCCAGAAACACTGATGTAGCGTTTCACAGCAGAGGTTACAAATCTGCATCTTAACAAACACACCGTGTGATTATAACATAAGTTGTCTGAAGATCGTACCTTTCAGAAAAACCAGGCTAGTTTCTATTTACATCTCACTAGACAGTAGTTAATATTTGCCTCATATTAAAATGTCTTCCCTTTTCCACTAATTTAAAGAATACAGTTCTGGAATTTGGTAAGGGGTTTATTTGTTGTGTGTGATTTTTGTGAGGGGTTTTGATGGATGACATATCTTAATGAAAGCATAGTGCCATCACGCTATGAATCAAAATCAAAATATGTACCACAAGGATTTGTTACAAATTGTATAGATCTACACTGTCCAGTCTGCTTTTTTAACTCCAACTACTTTGTTCAGTTTTTCCAACTCACATTAATACCTTTTCCTTCCATATTTGGCTTGTTCATACTAATTGAAACTTATTATTGCTGTTGCATACTTAGCATTACAATCAGTGACCATAACTACCCTGACCTTTTCAAGATTCTGTGACAGGCTGTAAGTGGAAAATGACAGACCCTTGCCTAGAAGTACAATTTTTTTACATGGAGGGAGCAATAGGAAAACACTTAAGTTTACATTCAGAAACATTTATCTATATAATAACTACAAATTAATGCCTACTTGTGGTTGAATCTGTTTGCAAGTACATAAACAGTAATTGTTTTCACTCTAATAATTATTTGGGACTCTCTTTCCCTTAAAACTTTAAATACATTTGAATTAAACAACCAATACCATGGCCTCAAAAGTTCAGAATCTCCTCTCTGTGATTTCTCCTCTCTGTGATTAACCTGGTTTCTTCAGGTTTTGTTTCAGAAATACAGCTCTGTCTCCTTTATGAATCCACAAAATATCCAATCACATGGTTTTTCAGGCTGTAATAAATTTACTGATTATAAGCATTGTGGGGGAAGAATTAAACTGTTTTCTTCATAGGTTTTTAGTCTTCTGCCCCTTTTATGCCTAGCTATATCCCTGAGCCCACCTTCCCTCCACACCACCACTGCGCACACTGCCCACATCCCTGGAGGAAGATAATGCTATTTATTCCCAGGGAGCTATTTATAGCTAGGAAGGTCCAACCTATGAAATTCTCTGCATAAAATTTTCTCCATTCCAGTCCTATCAGAAAACTTATCAGCTCCCTCCAATCAGGGATACAAGGGTAAACTATCTAAAATCCAGAGATCATTAATCAATAAATATTATTTATGTATACACAATTTTAATTAAACTAAGAAGCAGTAGCAACCACATGATCAGTTTTAGTCTGTACTACCTCATACAAACTATTTCTTAATATATGTCTATGTGGCCTCTAGCACCAAAAATTGATGATGTATGCTTGTCTTCTAAGTGTCAAGGAGTCACTCAAAAAAAGGATCTTTAGGACACTCATAGCAGACTTACATTTAATTGATTTTTATACTTTATTTACAGACTCGCTTTTATTATACATATGCATAAAAGCTTTCCAAAGCTTTATAGGTAAGAAGACGTTTGCTTAGAGGCGAGCCCACACCTCAAGACAAGTAAAACCAGGAGCATGACAGCAAGAAGGTCTGAAGCAGAAAGTGTGAAAACACAGTAAGCTCTGGCTGTTAAACACAGACAAGTCCCCAAACTCCTTGTGTTATACTGCGCTACCTCTTCAGAGTTGGACATTATTTTTTAGTATCTGCTACAGACTCCACAAACAAAATGAATAATTTAATGTTCAATATCAGTTGATCTTGTGATGTTAACTGTGAATCAACAAAAATATTCAATTGACATTGAATATTTTTATTTTAAGAAAACAAATATAAAACACATTTAAGAATGATACAGTAGTTTTTATACTCAAAAAGGTAAGTCCTTTCTTATTTGGAACACAGGTTTCTAAAATAGAGCTACTTTTAAGAATTCTAAACAGTGGTGAGAATGTATACATATAAGAGAAATATAGTTCAAAACTATTGATGAATCAATTAATGCACATCAACATTTACAAGTATGAATCACACCTTCCTATCATTGTGTCCATCTCATTATTATTTCTTTACTTAAAAAGGCTTTTATCATTCATAAGACAACATTATCTATCAAAAATAATTTGTTCACCCTATAGAATAATCACTTTTCTCCATTTGCTTTTTATTTGCAAAGCTGATCTTCCCTTTGTTAAAATTTGAAAAAGACTTCAGAGATGCAAATACAGGATGGTGGTCATCAGCCGAGTCAGCAAACCACTTTGTATAAAAACTCATGTGTATCTTCTGACATCCGGACAGGAATAACTGACTTATGGGCTGGTACCTGTTAGCAACAGATGCATTGGAGGGAACAACCAATGTGATGGGAACCTGGTCAAGGCTAGTCTGAGTAGGCTTCAGGGTGGAGCGGAAAGTGAAAATGGATGGGAAAAGGGACCATTTTACTCACTTGCATGTGATAGGCACAGAATGGGACAGAGATAAAAGAGCTTCTTCATACAAGAAACAAGATGAAAGAGCACATACAAAAAGAGAAAGAGAAAGCAAATCTAGAAGCCTGAAATCCAGAGTTTTAACTTAATACAAATAATTGTCAGACATTACAAACAAGACAGTAATTTTAATGGCGTCTCATATTTAAAAGGCTCTCTCTCAGAACTTTCTGTGATGCACAACTGTTCAACCCTGCCATAAGTGTATTACTTCGACTCTAACTGGTCTTAGAGTAACAATTTCCTTCCCTGATAAGAACATACTTATTTTAGGAGCCCATAAATATTAAAATATTCTTGCTCTTGGTAATACTCACTCATCATCTACAATTGTGATATGTGGCACCAGACAGAACACCCCAGTTGACATCTATTGGCCCTTGGAGTACAAAAAACAAAACAAAGCAAAGGAAGTCTCACAAGCTCTTGCTTCAGAGAATTAGATGTTATCACCCTTTCATCATCTTGGCTGTGTTTAAATCTGAAAATGTCTAGACTTTTTTCTTCGTTTTCTGCTTCTTCCACAATGTGGTGAAATCTGATTTCAGGTTAATTTTTTTCTCATAACTGACTTATCTCCATAATTCTCATTGTCCTTAAAATTTATCCTAGAGATTTAGGGTGTGCTAATTGTCTAACCAATGGACAAAACTAAATTTTTATATGATCAATCTTTGCATTTATCAGCCTTTTCTCTGCATCTGTCTCCTTCACTGGTTCCTTTGCTATGTTCCTCCTCCTCCTAACAGCTTTACACAATCACATTCATCTTTTTCTTCTTTCCACCCCTCAAATACCACTATTTCTTGGGGTTCTGCATTCTACTTCTTTTGTTCTCCCTTTACCTCTTCCTTAGGCAACCTCATTTTTTCTCATGATTTTACTTGCCTTTCTTAGACGTACTTGAATGAATAATAATTCTTCAGTACACATCATAGTTTTTTAACTACTGTCCATCTGTTTCCTGGGTATCTCCACCTGAGCTGCTCCAGAGGCCTTTCCAAATAAGCCATCTGAAACCCAACCACTCTCCAAACCTGTTCCACATGCAGGGCTCACACCAGACATCAGTGCTCCCCGCCATGCACACAGACCCTAAATCTAGGAGTCACCTTCAAATCCTTGCTTTCCTGCTCTTCCCCTTCTCTGCCAACTACAACTCCAGTTTGTTTCTTCTGCTCTGCAGACCCCAAATGTCTTTTTTTTTTTCTGCAGCCACACTCTCATATCCTACTTCAAAAGTTGAGTTCTGGTGTTAAACTCTTAACTGATTTCCCACTCCTAAACCTCTCAGACAATCTTCTGCATTCCCATCCCAGCTAAAAAAACAACTCAGAGCACTTTTTTTCCAACCGCTGGAAGCTCTTCACTTATTTTCTTATCTACCAGATTGCTTTTCTTTTTTAAAAATTTGGTAGATTGCCTTCCACAATATGGCTCCTGCTTTTTCTCCTGTCAGCCTATTTTGTATTGCACGTACTAAATACTTTCCAGAGAAAATCAAAGCCAAAGATGGAAATTCCCACATCTTTCAAATGTGGAATATATACATCCGTCCCTGACTGAACATCCTTCATCCTCTTGTTACTATAGCATCACTGCTTCTCCTGTCTGAGGTGTACTCTTCCATTTCAGCGCACAGTCCATTTCCTGTGCTCCAAACCTCTTCTGGGGTTTATGCCTCTCCCTGATCGCTAAATCACTTGGATTGGTGATGGCCCCATATGCCCCTCCTTCCAGCTCTCATGATTCTCTTTTCCGTCCTTGTCAAGCTTCTTCAAAATGCAGCTGTTATTTCTATTTCCTTTTTAAATTATTATTTTTAATTGTACAAATTTCTGCAGTACAATATGATAATTCAACACATGGATACAGTGTGTAATGATCAAATCACATTTGTTGACATTTCCAATTTTGCAAATTTTTATTAATATGTAATAACTGTGCATACTAATGAGGCACACTGTGATATTCTGATATACATGCATGGCATGTGTGGATCAAATTGTGATAATTAACCTTTCTATCTGCTTATCTTCACATCTTATATCTCCTGGTCTTCCTCTGTTTTCCCCTCTATCACTCTACAAAAAAAAAAATCACTTCTTATGAACATTACATATGGGTCTGATGTCTGCAGAACAAAAAGATACTTTTCACTCTCCATCTTTCTCAACCTCCTTCATACTTGACACTGTTGACTATTTTTTCTTGTTTGAAATACTTTTGCTGCTCTTTAGGTTCCATAACACCAAAATGCTGTGGTTTGTTTCTGATTACTCTAATCACAGGATTAATATCATTCTGATTATTCTCTCTCCCTCTCCTTCCTGAACTCGTTCTCTACTATCTGGCCATTAAATATGAGAATTTCTTAAAGCGTGTATATAGATCAGCTGTCCTTTGCTGTGACAAATACCTTTACAGAGAAACTTGTAGAGAGGAAAGTTTATTTTGGCTCATAGTTTCAAAGGTTTTTTTGGTCCAAGGTCACTTGGCCCCATGGTGTTTTTGTTGACCTGTGAGGAGACAACAGAGAAGGCTGCTCATTTCATAGTAGCCAAGAAGCAAAGAAAGGAAGAGAAGGGGCCAGTGACTAAATATCCACTCCAAGCACATGCTAGTTATGGCCAATAGGGGTTCTCCCTCTTAACAGGTCCACCAATGGCATCACAGGCTGGGAACCAAGCCTTCAACACAGGTCCTTTGGGGCCACTTCTTCAAACTACAGCAACGGGACATGAAATCTTGTTTTCTTTCTACACAAAAATATTTTCTTAAATAATCACACTTGTAATTTATGCCATCAAAAACTAACTATATGGATAAACAAAATATGGTATAACCACACAGTTCAGCAATAAAAAGGAACCAAATATTAATACATGCAAGAACATGGGTGAATCTTGAAAACATTACACTAAGTGATACACATATAGACTAAGTAATATAAAATGCTATATATTATATTATTCCATTCATATGAAATATTCAGAATTGGAAAATATATAGGAAACAGAGTAGACTGCTGCTTGCTGAGGGCTCATGGGTGAGGAATGACAGGGGGTGATAACTAAAGTGCATAGATATCCTTTGGGGGCAACAAGAATATTCTAACACTGATAGTGGTGATAGTTGCACATATCTGCAAATATACTGAAAACCATTAAATTGTACTTTATATGTATTTTTAACTGTGTCTCAATACAACTATACATTTAAATTAGCAATGACAATAAAAGCAACTGTTATGGAAGTAACTTCAAGTTTTGTCTCTAATTAAGACTCCTCTGACATAGTCAATCCATGCTCATATATTTTGAATGTATCCCTAGATCAGCATACACACACACACACACACACACACACAAATTACTTCTACCCAAAGCCTACCTTCCGTCTAATATTTTCCACTGCATCAGAAGTTTCACAGATCACACACATGCTCACTCATCAAATGAAGATCTTCAGCCATCAGGAAAGATGGTAAAACTGGAAACTATGCTTGTTTTATTGGCAGGGTTTAAAAAAAAAATAAGATGATGTAACCAGTGAAAAATGCTTTGCAGTACACGATGACACTCCTCACAGGGAGTTGGCACACGCATGTCGCACATCTTAATTCTTTCCTCACTTCTTAGTGCCCTTACGCACACTTTTTCTTAACAGGCATAGTATGAATTTTTCATAATACATAACTATAGAGTAGAAACAAGAAAAAATGGTTAGCAAAGTATATCAAATTTCTGTAATATGCAATTGTATAATGGAAACAAAGGAAAACAAAAGCTGTACAAAAGTTTTTTGATATATTACACAAAGAAAAAATTAAAAATCCAATTTCTTCATACCGTTATCTCTAAATACACATTCAATGAGCTGGCTCAACATGTTTTAGGTTTTATAAGGAAAGCAAAAAATGTGCAGTATATGAACAATACATAAAACTGCAAAAACAAGCTGTATGTTCTCAAGCACGGGAATCATCAACTCAACAAAAACATTTGGTAATAGAAAAACTTTTAGAGGGAATCATGTAGCCTGGAGTGGAGGATATTTTCAGCAAAGCGAAATAAATGTTTCAACAAATGTTTAACAAAGCAACAGCGTAAGTATTTTAAATATTCCAAATGTTTGCAATTTAAAATGCAAAGAGAAATCCTATATCCAGTGAGAAATACATCCACTCAGTTCCAAAACAATATTTTTCTTCTTTCACTCTCAATTGAAGTTGGTTATACATACGATTGTATACTTTCAGAGACAAAACTGCTGCTTTTCCTTTTCTGTATAATGTAACAGTGGTTGCGGGGTAGGTTGAAGATTGCTAGCAGGAAGATTCGTAAAGCTTCCAACTCTATTAAAATGAAAAATGGCATTAAAATGTATAGTTCTTGACACTGAAGATGTTTTACAGTTATCACCCATTCAAATAGATGCCAGGTAGAATTGTTTAAAGGGGCTGCAGTTACTTCTTGGATAAAGCAGAGTGACAGCTGATATAAATGACTCCATTATTTACATATCTCTCTCCATTGTACCAGAATGAGCAAATAAGAATTGCATGCTACTTTGTTTGTGTTGGCTTTTTTCTCTGATAAAGGCTTTTCACCAGTCCTGTTCATGTCTTTTGCCTGAAGAAATAATTCACATCCCACATCAATTAGTAGGTAAATCTTCAGGAATGTAATTGAAAGGACAATTCCAACTTTTGATAAGAAGGATGTCATCAGGTAAATAATAGCATCACAGAATCTTGTGGCATCAAACATGGACTAATAAAAAATAATGGAAGGAAGGAAGGAAGGAAGGAAGGAAGGAAGGAAGGAAGGAAGGAAGGAAGGGGAAAACTAACCTAAAGGCAGTACTTACAAGGATAAAGGTAGAAAAGAGATCATAGACTAGGTAAAAGCTGATAAAGAAAAGTTTATTGGAATGTAACAGAGAGAGAGATAAAATGTAATAGAGTAGGGTAGCAAAGAGAAATATACTAAATGGAAAAAACTAGGATAGATGACTGAACTTCTCATTCTGTAATAGTGCTACAGAAATTTATTTTCTTGACTAGATTTGCTTCTATTAGCAATCTGAATATATGAATCATGTATGATGAGGATCCCGTATGAGACCAACACCCACAATGAAGTCTGTGCTCTTTAAGAAGCTCGCTTACCTGTGACCCTGACCCTGCTTTGGCAGGGTCACAGAAATTGCCAATCAGAAATTGCCAGCAAGTAGCACATTGGCCCACACATTCAGCTTCTCTCCCCCACAAAAACAGAGTAAGAGTTCTTACACTATTTTAATGGATACAGTAATTGTATGTATTGGTGGAATACGCTGTGCTATTTCAATACATGTGCACAAAATGCAATGATTCTATCAGAGTAATTGCCATCCATACCTTAAACATTTATCAGTCTTGGCTGCTGGTAACATCCAAAATCTCCTCTACCATCTTGATAACACAGTTAATTGCTGTCAGTCGTCCTTGTGCTTCTGGGCTGTAGAACATGAAAAGTGATTCCTCCTACCCATGCCCGTTAACCATCCTCCCCTCATCTCCATCCCCACCCTTCCTAATCTCTGGCAACCACCATTTTCACCACTACAGCTATGAGATCAACAGGTTTCCCCCCACAGGCACGTGAAGACATGCCTGACTTACTTCACATGTCCTGGTGTCCTCCAGATTCATCCATTTTGTCACACATGGCACAATTTCATTCTTTGTTGTGGCTGAATAGTGCTCCACTGTGAATATATACCACATCTTCTTTATTAATCCACTGATGGATATCTAGATTGATTCATATCTTTACTATTGTTGAATGGTGTGGCAATAAATATATGAGTGCAGGCATGTCTTTGACGTACTTATTTCCTCTCCTTTAGATGTATATCCAATAGTGGAATTGCTAGATTACATGATATTTCTACGTCTAGATTTTTTCAGGAAACTCCAGATGGTTTTCCATAATGACCATACTAATTTACACTCCTAACAACAGTGTATGAGGATTCCCTTTTCTCTGCATAATTGTCAGATTTTTTTTGACTCTTTGATAATATCCATTCACCTGGGGTGATATCTCATTGGAGTTTTGTGAGGTTTTGATTTGTGTTTCTAAGATGACGAGATGTTGAGCATTTTCTACATACTTTTTAGCCACTGGTATCTCATCTTTTGAGAAACATCTATTCATTTTTTAATTAAGTTTATTGGTACTTTTGATACACATAACGATCACATTTACCAAACAGAATTTGTACCTGTACATAATATATCTTGATTCTTCTTCTAAATGTCTATTTAGATCACTTGCCCATTTTAGTTGAATTGTTATTGCTAGTGAATAACTTGTCAGATTCTAGATATTCATAATCTAGATATTAATACCTTTTTGTATTAATAGTTTGCAAACATTTTCTCCTGAAAAATAATTAGTTAAACCAAAGATTTCAAAAGACAGACAAATGCTAGGTGCGGTGGCACATGTCTGTAACCCCAGCACTTGGGAGGCTGAGACGGGAGGATCGCTGTGAGTTCAAGGCCAGTCTGCACTACAAAATGAGTTCAAGGCCATCCTGAACTGGATAGTGAAACCTTGTCTCAAAAAAGACAAAACAAAACAAACAATAGAGAGTGGGAAGTAGGCAGAGTTGAATCAAAGATGTTAACGCCATAGACCTAAGAATCACACTCAGATTTCTGAGCACAGAGAATGCTGTATGCATTTTTTCTATTTGTTAAAATATCTTAATGGCAGATGTTCAAAAAGTGGTGTATTTCCAATTATATAGTCCTGTCTGCCTGTACCTACTTGAAAATGCTTTCTTTTTTTCTGTTTTATTGCCTCACTTGTCTTTGAAAGTAGGGATACAACTACAGAGAAACTGTTACCAGAAAAACTACTGCTGACTGCAAGCACCTTTCATTTGATATAGAATAGAAATTACAGGTATGCAAAAGATAGGAGGATTGTAAGTAACAAGTCACCATTGCTCTTTCTCCTCACATCCATCCAGTCATTCCATCAGCCAATGGGTGTTTCTGAGAAGTCTGATTAGCCATTATGAGATGATACTTTACTTCACAAAAATTAAAGGATTTGGTCTCTGTCCCTTGTTTGATCTGTTTCAACATATCAAAGAAACAGCACAAGTATTGATGCCAAGTGGAAAAGCCTCTCACTCTGCTGTTGCTGGCAGGAGCTCCCCTAGCAAGCTCTCAGCCAAGCATTACACTGGAGAGGAAACCTTTCCTATCTGCCCCGCTGTGCTTCCTCTCAGGATGACACTGGAACATATCCACCCAAAGGGGGACTTGTCCGTCTCCATTCTTAGCAAGACTTAATTCCACCGGGAAGACTCTTAAACAAACCTGGCTCATGGTCAAGATGATTTATGACTTTGCAGATTAGCTAGCACTTATTGGGCCCACCTTGTTAACTCGATTTAGATTTTTGGTTCATCCGTGGATATTTTTGGTGTCCAATTCTTTAGTCCCATCTCTCACTCTTCAAAACAAGGTCACAGCAAGAGACCTGGTTTTTTAAAACATTGTAAGCTACTTATCACTTTTAATATTTAATTTTGATATTTAATTCTCATTATGTTTAGATAATATTTGAGCATATTTTGTGAATGAATATTTTAGCATCGTTAGTGATGTCAGAACTTTGGGTCACTTATATCAGACCATAAATTCGCATCATTCAAGTTGCCAACTTCTTCATGAAACATTACAGGATTTTTCCATTAAGTGGTTCTTATGAGTAACTTCTGCAATTAAAAGAAACTATAAATCAGTGAAATATACAAGGCACTCCAATAGCTCTGCTTCTAATGCATGCATCTATCAAGTTTCTTATGCCTTGAGGTAATACAATTATCTATAAATAATTTTCGACTTCATTCATTATAAAGAAATAAAAATTAAAACAAGACATCTTTTTGGCCCATAAAACTAGCAAAAAAATTAACTAAAAAAACTACTAAGTTAAGATTTGAGTCATCAAAACTGGTAAGTAAATGTGTGCCTTTGCATAGCCCACATTAACCAACAAGGACAATATAGTCAAACAGTACAAACATCCTTTGTCAAACATCCTTTCTTTTAATGCTCACTCAAGATCCTCAGACCATAAGGGCTGACCCTTTTCTGTAGTTACAAGGAAGAAACATAAAAACTTTCTGTCCTTTGAAAAAGTAGGGATGTGTTAAAGTAATGACAATCCATGACAAAAGTCATGAGAATTCTTTGTACATGTAGATGGCAGGCAATGTATTAATCCTAAATTGCCAGTTTGTTGCAGTGTCTTCCTAAATATTGGGGATTCTTTTTTTAATTTCATCAATGCAGAATTGCCTGTGATTACAAAGCACAGAAGAGACATGAGTGACCTAACTTAATCACACATAAAGAAAGACGACACCTTTCATTCAAAATTGCTTCTGCTCCCAATTCATTGGCCCTCTTGGACAAGGCAGAACACCCCAATCTTTCAATCTGTGTAAGCAAGTAGAGTCAATGAAGTTCACAGTAACAAAGAATGCAGAAAACCTCAGATTTGGGTAAGTACAGGACTGAGATAGGAAGAACATGAGAGGATGAGAGATATGAAAGTATCAGCAGGCTCTTATTGTCTACGTTTCACCATATACAGATTTGAAAGCGTCCATTAAGAGGCAGCATCTGGCAAAAGAGATTATATATCCAGAAAATGAGAGGATTCCAAATAATGAATCTCTATTTTCGAATTTTCACAGAGTATCTCTACAAATACTAACATGGAATTTCCTTAGCTAATGGGCAAAGAGAGGAGAAAATAATGCTCACAGTTACTAAATGGATGGAATGTGAAACATAGGGTGAACACGTTACACCTACAGGAAATAGAACAGAGGAGAGACAAGGGTTGAGAAATAGCTAAATCCCATTAAACACTTCACAGACACAAATTCAAGAAAACACAAAAACCCTTAAGATTTAAAACTGCTATCATAGTGCAAATACATACATAGAGAAGACCTAAAAATAAGTAAAACGTAAAAAAGTAAACAAAAATGCTAACTGTAGTGAAATATAAATAAAATTCACAAAATGTCCTGGAATTGTTTAAGAAGAAGCTAAAGTTGTTGATTAAGCTTAAACTTTGTTGCCGTTAATATGAATAGGGAAACTCTCAGAGTAACAGAGAGCAAGCTTTAAGCCAGTAGCAGTAGAAAATGAAGCAAAAAACAAAGCTTAAGTGATAAAATTTACTCATGTTAAAATATGATAAACAAGAAAGGACAAGAAAAAAACAGAAAATGTAGAATAGAGAGCAATATTTGAAACAGATTAAACAGTGAACATATATACTGAAATAGTCAATATTGTCAAACTAAATCTTAAAAATCAGCTGTACACAGTACAAAAGGTACATTACGATAAAAGAAAGAGTGGGAAGTATATGAAGACTCATACATGCCATTACAAAGGCGTCTGGGGTGGCTGTATATTGTAGTTATCCGGTAAAATTTACAGCAAAAAGCATTGACAGAGACAGAATCAATTTGCAATAATAATAAAACACTCCATCTCCTAGGAAATAACAACAATTCTAAGCTTAAATGTATTAAGGAGCATAGTCCAGTACACAGAGCAAGAAATTTTTTAAGTTTTATTACTATATTTTTGTGGTACATAACTACACATGCTATAAGGAGTTGGTAATTATATGCAATACATACATCTTAAATCTACATATATGTTAATTCTTCTTTCTTTCCCTTCCCCTTCCCTCTCTTTCCCTCTCTTTTTTGGTCACCTTCCCATTTGCAAAAGATCCATCTCCCTCTTAGCTTTTATTTTACTCTCTAAATTTTTATACTTTGGGTTTCTCACATAGCCACGAAAAGCCATGCGGTACTTTAGCTTTTGTATCTGATTTATTTCACTGAACATTGTTATCTCACAGTGCAACCATTTTCCTACAAATGACTGAAATTCCTTCAGTATAGAGAACGTGTACTCTGTTGCATATGACTATCACATATTCATTATCCATTCATCTATTTGTGGGCATATAGACTGCTTGCAAGATTTAGCTATTATGAATTGTATTGCTATGGACATGAGTATATGTGTATCACTATAATGTGATGTCTTTAGTTCTTTCAGGAAGATATCTATGAGAATAGTGGGTCAGATGGAATTTCTATTTTTAATTTTTTTAAGAACCTCCACACTGACTTCCACATTGATAGTAGTAGTTTACACTCCCATCAAACATGTAGAAAATTTCCTTTTTTCCTGAAGCCTCTCCAGCATTTGTTATTATTTGATTTCTTGATGAGACCCATGGTTTCTGGAGTAAGATAGAATCTTAGTGTTAATTCACATTCCTCTAATGGCCAGATGTTGAGAATATTTCCATGTATTTATTAGCCATTCGAACTTCTGAGAACTATCTATTCATTTGTTGCTTGTTTGGGGGCAGGGCTTTTATTTTGGGTAGTCTATTATTTTTAGTTCTTTATATATTCTAGATATTATATATTCTTTATATATTCTAGATATTAGTCTAGATATTGCTGGCAAAAATTCTTTCCCATTCTGTAGGTTGTCCCTCATGCTATTGGTTGCCCCCCTTTGCTGTATAAAAGTTTTTAATTTGATAGAATCTCATTTGTTCATTCAGGGCTCCATTCAGAAAGTCCTTATCAATGCCTGTGTCTTCAAGAATTTTATCTATTTTATCTTCTAGATTACATGTTTCTGTTTTAATATTTAGATTTTTGATGCAAGTCAATTTTGGTTTAGGACATGGTGAAAGATAAGGGTCTAGATTCAGTCTTCTGCATGTGGACAGCCACTCTTCCCAGCACCATTAGATAAGGAGTACCTTTTCTCCAGTGACCCCTGCTTCATCCTTTATTCTGTTCCATTGATCCGCATGTCTGAGTTTGTGCCAGTGAGGTGCTGTTTTTATCATGATAATTTGAAATCCAGGATTGTGATGCCTCCTGCCCTGCTCTTGTTACCCAAGATTGGTTTTGCTAGAAACAGAAAATTTTAAATAACTGAATGTCAAGGAGAAATTAACAAGGCTAATATTATCAAAATAAGTTTTGCTACATCTTTCTCATTAAGTGATACTAATGCCTTGAAACAATTGCTTTATTTGTAAATTTTAAAACTCAAAAGCATGTTTCTATATAATTCATGGTTTTTAATGGTTAAAAAATTATCTAGCTAAATGTTACACTTAATAACAGAAAAAAACAACAAAGTTAACCTCCCAATAGGATGAATAAAATAATAAAGTTAAATCTGGAATTAAATAGGAAATAAATGAAGAATTAAACAAAAAATCTGGCCCTTTGAAAAGATAAATACATTTCATAATTATGGTTTGTGAAAGTGATAACAAAAAAGTTAAAGCACAAAAACCAGCAAAACAGAAAGATACAGAATTAACATTATGAAATAAAAAGCTTGGTACACACTAATGATGAAGTGGTTGACAGAAAAAATCAGGAGGTAATTCAATTCATAATCACGTAAAAAGTAATAGAATACTTAGAAATCAATGAAACAAAGGCGAAAGTCTTCTACAGTGAACATTACAAGACACTGAAGAAAGAAATTACAGAGGAAAACAAGATGGAAAGAGCTCCAATGTGCATGGATTGGCAAAGTTCATATCATTTAAATGGCCCCAATTCCAGAAGCACTCTACAGATTCAATACAATCCTCATCAAAATTCCAATGTCAGTCTTCAGAGAACTAAGGGAAAAGTCCTAAAATTCACATGAAAACATGAAAGACATAGAGGAGCCAAAGTAACCCTGAAGGGGTGGGGCGGGATGTAAGTCTAGAGACATCAGAAGTCTTAATTCAAAATACACTACAAAGGCATTGTAACAAAATCACAGTGCTGGCTCAAAAAACAGACACAGTGCTGGCTCAAAAAACAGACACATTGGTGAAATAAAATAAGACACACAGAAACAAACCCGTGGAATTACAGCCATCTGACTCTGGACAAAGAAGCCAAAAAACATACTGCAGGAAGGCAACCTCCTCAACAAACGGTGGGTATCATATGTGGAAGACTGAAACCTGATACGCTTATCTCACTTTGCACAAAAATCAATTCCAAATAGATCAAAGTCCCAGGAATGGGGCTAGAAATTTTGAATCTGCTAGAAGTAAACAAGGGAAAGAAACACTTCGAGTCCTGAGTACACAGAAAGACTTTCTGACTAGCATTCTAAAAGCTCAAGAAATAATAGCAAGAATCAAAAACTGGGATTGTATCACATTAAAGTGTTTTTGTACTGCAAAAGAAACAGTTAACCAAGTAAAAAGAGAATATGGAATGTGAGAAAATTTTAGCCAGTTCCTCTTCTGAAAAAGGATTAAATCTAGAACATATGAACAACTAAAAGACAACACCCAATATAAATTGTAATCAACCAATGAGTAAATGAAGTGAAGTGAAGTGCTCAAAAGAAATACAGATAGCCAATAAATATATGGGGAAATATGTAGCATCTTTGGCCATTAGAGAAATGCAAATTGAAATTACACTGAGATTTCACCTCACCCTAGTCAGAACAGCAACCATTACTATAAACAGGAAATTCAGGCAAGGAGAGAGGAAACCTTCTACACTGCTGGGTGGGAATGTAAATTAGTACAGCCACTATTTTATTTTTAATTTTCTCTTTTTATTAAACTGTTTCTTTTCCTTCATAGCATTATTTTATCATCTTAGTTAAACCAGTAATAATTACCAAAGACTATAGCATTGCTAGCGTCGGGGAATAGAATAAAGGCAATTGCCTCATCACATCCAATAATAATTATTCTTCCAAAAAATGTATTTTTCCCCAAACAGCTTACATTAAAAAATGTTGTCACTGATAAATCATCCCACTATTTATAATTTTGGGGGAGATTTACTACTACAATTCATGGTATACATCTGTAGACAAGTTATGGTCTTACCTTTGGCAATTAGAAACTCAGAGCAGTATGGTTTATTTTTTGGTAAAAGTGTTGGAAAAATTACCACGAAATTAAGTCAAAATAACATAAGCATAAAAAGTAAAATTTTGATGGTAAGAAAACATAAAATTTTGTGTAAATCATATTATTGCCTCAAACATAGAAGCAAAATTATATACTTAATATAATGTACAATTATGTTGGGATATACACAGGCATCTTTTCAGGATATGAAAAACATAATATAGTTAATGTACTAATTGTGTGAAAACAATTGGCCTTTGTCATATATGTTCACAAGTCTCTTTATCAAATATAATATCAAATTCAAAATATCTTGTTACAGAGGATATAGAGTATATAACAAACAAAATTTAAATCAAAGCTAGTGGGCAATCCCAACAGTTAATAAAATTTATTTTTTAGTGGTATATTCCTCCTAGTTGTAAAAACAAAACAAAATAAATACTACATAAATACTACCCCAACTTGGAAGTGAAAACTACATTTAAATTCTCCTAGTTTAACTCAAAGACCCTCTAAGATACTTGCATACACAAAAACATATGACTGTGTCAACTCAATTTTTCTTATACTAATGATCACAGATACATAGATCAGATATTTACAAATGATTTCACTGAAAAACACAGAATGAATACACTTTAAGATATCTCCATCTGGGGTGGATTTTCTGTAAAGTTAATGAAGAAATATTAACATCAAAATTTTCATAATATTTCTACAGGTCTCCATTACATGAGTATTTTTCACAAGATTTTAAAATAGACTTATGTATATGGAGCTTACCTTCAGTGTGACTTCTTTTGTATATTTGACAATACCAGTGTATACTGAATACTTTCCCACACTGCTTACATAGGCTTTCTGCCCAGTGTGACCTTATTCAAGTATTTATACTGAATCAGGTGAACTTTTTCACATGCTTATTACAAACATAGACTTACTCCCTAGCGTGAATAGGGAGTAACAAAGTGAAGAGCTCACAACACATCTTTTCCCAACTGCCTACATAAACATGGTGTGCCCCAGTGTGCCTTCCTTCATGTGCCTGATGGCACTTTTATGTGCTGAATGCTTTACCACATTGCTTACATACACAAGGTTCCTTCCCAGTGTGACTCTTTCACGTCTTCGACAGGGACTGAGTGTGCTGAGTGCTTTCCCACACTGCTTATACCAGGGCTTCTCACCAGTGTGGCATCCTACAAACTTATGGTATGTGGACTTATTAGTAAACCCTTTTCCACATTGCTTGCATACATAGAGTTTATTAGTGTAATTTCTTTCATGTATTTCCTAACAACTCTGTGTAATGAATGCTTTTCCACAATGCTTGCATACATAGACTTCCTTCCCAGTGTGTTTTCTTTCTTGTATTTTATAATTCTGTGTAGTGAATGCTTTCACACGTTGTTCACATACACAGGGTTTCTCTGCAGTGTGAATAGTTTCATGCCTTTGATGGTGACTGTGTGTACTGAAGGCTTTGCCACATTGCATACATAAGGTTTCTCATCAGAGTGTAATCTTGTATGTCTACGATACATAGACTTATCAGCAAGTTATTTTCTATATTGCTTACATACATAGGGCTTCTCACCTGTATGATTACTATCATGTGTTTCATAAGATCTCTGTGTAATTAATGCTTTACCACATTGCTTACATTACAGTGTGACTTCTTCCACATATTTTACAATAACTATATGCAGTGAATACTTTCCCACATTTCTTACATATAGAGGGTTTCAACACAGTGTGAATTCTTTTATGTCCATGAAAGGAATCACTATGATTTAATCCTTTCATATATTCCTTAGATATATAGACCTTCTCTCTGTCATTTCTTCTTTCATGTATTTGATTATGATATGAAGAAATAAACGTTTTCCCACGCTGTTTGTGCAGATATGGATTTCCCTCACTATTATTTCTTTCATGGATTTGAACTCCACTGGGTATGCTGGAGGCTTTCATACTTTTCTTCAGAGACCTACAGAGGTCTTCTCTCCAGGGTAAGTTCATTCACTAAGATCAGAGTAGGTTTTCCTCCATTGCTCGTATTGACAGGGTTTATCTCTAGTCTTTCTCATTTCGTGTTCTAAAAGAGCTGAAAACCGCTGCAGGTTTTTCCACATTCATTGCATTCATACAGCTTCTCTTCAAATCCCAAATAATCATTTAGCTTCAGTCCAGTGTGAGCTCTGATGGTCACATTAGTGACAAATGACCAATGAAGGGCTTTCAACAAGCAAGGTTTTCAGCTGGTTTTAGAGCAGCTTGCTGCATGCTACATTAGCATCTGGAGTCCAAACAAATATTTCTTCCTGTTTTTTCCAAGCTTTATGTTGAGAGCATTTTTTTATCTCTTCATTTCTTAGATTCCTTGAGCAGTTTCTATACTCTTTTTTGATTTGCTGATCATCTCAAATTCTTCCCATTTCGGTCATATTCATAAATGTTTCCCACATCACATCTCTGTAGAGCTTCTTCTGCAGTGCCCACTCCTCTATGGCGAAGTTCACAGCCACATCCTCAAAGGTCACTGCCTCCGTTGCCTGCTTGAGGGCCTGCAAGCAGCTCTGAATAAGTAGAAATACTATCTACTGAATGCAGTAGATAGTATTTCTCTGAATGCAGCTCTGAATGCAGCTCTGAGTAAGTAGAAGTCACTGGAGGAGCTGGTCTAGCCAATTGGCAGCTCTCAGCAACTCGCTCCCAGTGTGCACCCCAGCCCCATGACACAGGAAGGCAGCGCAGCCTCTACCGAAGTCAGTACTGAGTTACCCACGATATCAAAACTAAAAGTGACCCAGGTATACCACTCCTTGCTAGAGACCCAAAGGAACTGTAGACAGCACACTACACAGGGATGCCTCATACTTAGGCTTATTGCAGCACAACTCCTAATAGCCAAGACAGCCTTGGTACCCTGCAACAGATGAATAAGACAACGTGGAATGTGTACACAGAAGAGCCATAAAGAAGAATGAAATTATGTCACTTACAGGAAAACGAATGGAACTGGTGATCTTCCTATGCAGCCAAATGTCAAATAAGGAAAGATAAGCATTACATGGTTTCATTAACGTGCAATTTTTTAAAATGGCATGAAAGTAGCAAGGAGACCATCACTAGACAAGAAGGGAGAGGGCAATGATGGGATGGATGTGATCAAACTACATTATATGCAAAATATGTAATATATATGCAGTTAGCACATTGAAAGCCAATATTTTATGCAAAATATAAAAGGTAGGCTTATAAGGAAGGAAAAAAAAGAATTAAGGCGTGTGATGTACATGTACCAACTTCCCAGAGGAATGTAATTGTGATGCTCTGCAAACGTGTGCCAATGAAAACAAAAGATTTTAAAAACACATTAATAAATAATACATGCAAAGACAAATAGGTTAAAAAAATAAATCAGAAAGGAAGAAAACTAAATAGGTAACCAAGATTTTAAAATAAAAGGCATATTTTGAAAAACTGCCAATCTTAATATTTATACAAAATGTAAAAATGCTCAGAGCAATATAACTTACCAAAATTGTCTCAAGAAGAAACACATAATTTGTTGTATACCTAGAAAGTATATTAAACATGTGTTTTAAAATTTTCCATTGAATAACTTGTCAGTTTGAATGACGTTATAAGAAAACAGTATAACTTTAAAGAAACAGATAAATCCAGTTCTAACCAATCTCTTCCAAAGGATAGAAAAAATGAGTTGCATCAGTTAGGGTGATGATAGTGTTGTATTAGGGAATCATTATTAATTATATGGTCTACAGAGGATAGAGGTTTACTTTTCTGTTACATATCAATGCAAGGTTAGTGTTCTAATCAGAAGGTGACTGCCAATCAGGACCCAGATGTCTTCAGTCTTGCTTATGTCATTTCCAGGAGTGAGTTGGTTTGGTTAGTTGGTTAGTTAATGGGCTTCTAGTTTGTGAAATAAAAATTTTTTGTCTTATTTCAACTACATTGTAGGCACCTGACTCATAGGAAGAAGACGGAGAGCAGGCAGCAGATTGATGACCCAATGTTTTAAATCTCAAGATTTGAAAATGAAGTGTGTCACTTCTGTACACATCCATTAGTACAAACTTAGTAAGAGGCACTCAACTTCCCAAGTCTGTTGGTAAAACTCACAATTCCACACACATGGGCACACTTGGACAGGTATTAACTCACTTTTTTTAAAGTATGCACATAGGGTAAGGCTGATCCCCTGCTGGGAAGGCTATAAAAGGAAATCCTATGTCAGGATAATGATTTTCCGCTAAGAGTTTTTCATGCTCCAAGATTCAGTGACTCTATAACATAGGCTTCTCAGAAAGCAAAGAGGAGAGGGTGGAAAATTAGCAAGAAAGGAAAATGAACACAAAACAAGAAGGCTGAGGGCACCAAAATAGTCACTCAATTCACAATTTGCCTGTGCTTTGAGCTGACACTATGACATGTTGACTATATGATCACAAAGAATACACAGTGGTTCCGTCCCCTACTGTCTAAAATTAAAAAGTTAAATTCATCAACAGTGGGCTATTTTTACATTTTATTTATTACTACTAGCATTTTATTTTTTAATTAGTGCACAGGGTAATAAATGAGGAGGACTCAAATTTTATGTAGCAAATTTTATGTAGCACATACTATACTAGATTATCATTATCATTGCCTTTTCTTTTTTTAATTTTATTTTAAAGATCATAAAACCAAAGAAAATAAAACGGAATAAATCCAATCAAAACAAAACAAGGAAAGTGATACAGGATTTCAAAACAGGATAATAGGAAATCAACAATGGTTATCATAACGCCTCTTGTTGTCATCAAAATTACTGTCCATACTATCAGACATAATAAAATCAAACAAAACAGAATGGAATAAAACCAACCAAAACAGAACATTCAAGAAAACAAGACAATAAAATGGAACAAAACAAGGCAGTGAGAAGAGTATTGGCTTTCAAAAACAAGATAGAAGGAAATCTCCCATAATTGCTATATTGCATATTGTTATCCTCTAAATAGATGCACAGACTACCAGCTTTAGTTCTGTGAAGTCAATCAAATAATACAGGAATTAAGTTTTTTTGTACCTCAGTTGCTATTAACTCATCCTGTGCTTCTCTGAATCAGCCAGGTGCTTATGTTTGGGGGGGCTCTTCTTTCCTCCCAGCCAGTGTGCTAGCTGGCTCATGGGAAGGGCAGATTGGCTTCTCATTTCTCTTCCAGGCCCTCCGTGGCCACCACTTGCTTTTGGGAAGGGTGAATTGGCTTATTTCTCCTTCTGGCCCCACATGGCTGCTATCTTTGCCTTTTCATGAAGAAACTTAGAATTAAAAAGATTCAACCAATTGCCAGAGCTCACATATGCTCCTAGGTATCTATTTATTTGCTTATACATTGATTTTTTTTTTCATTTACCTTTAACAGCCCAGTTATTTTGGGGTATGGAACCCTAGAGAATGCCACACTGGAAGATAATGGAAACAGTTAATCCAAATATAGTTCCATAGCGTTAAAGTATAATAATACACACAAGGAATACATATAATTGTTTCTGTAATAAATATATTAAAATTAATAATTATAAAACATTTTGACTTACAAGGAGAGTCAAAATGGTGTGACAATTGCATCAATAAAACTACTTTTCCTTAAAGCATTCAATCAGAATATCAAAACTTATCATCTGGTTAAGTTAAAAAGGTCATATTTCTCATTATTATTCCCCTAATATAATAAATTGAGTTAATTTCTTCATTTTTAATTAAATTTTAACTCACGGATAGGTCATTACTGACAAAATGCGAATAATTTACTGTTTTATAGGGAAGCATAAAACTCATAGGTTTATATTCAATGACATATTTGGGTATTACTTCATTTTTGCAGTACTAATTTTTCATAGAAAAGTTGGATTTTAGAGCTTAATTCACCAAGAAACTCAGCTGTGAGGGAACATGTCATATTCCCTTTCTCTAAGGCTTTCCTAGTTTATGTGGTGAATATATTATCCTATTTTCTTAGTCGCTTTGTAATACCCAGAAACATTTCAGCTTATTCCAAAACTAAAGAGCATTTAATGAGGATCACCAAGACATTTTAAAAATGATCTAAAAGTGTCCTCACTGGGTCCTAAAGTCCTTTTTCCTGGTTCACACATTTCCCTTTGTCTTTCATTCCAGCTTTCTGTTGACCATAATTGGCTTATGTTTTTAATTAAGTTGTTATAACTAAAAACAAAAACAGAAAATTATTGTTATTCCTTTTCATCTTCTTTCAGAATTCTTTGACCTTGCTCATCTCTGTAATTGTATGGAAAAGAAAAGGCAGGATGGTTCACTTCACATGCACTTCAGACATCTTCATGAAACCTCCTCATGAAAACACCCCACTTACATACATACAGTTCTTACAGTTCAACAAATTAGATCCACTGAGCTGAGACACTAACTCCTCCCTACTTCCACAAGGAGACAGTGGCATGCTATGACATTTCTGAGATGAAAAGGACAGAATAGAGCAGCTCCACATTTCTGTATCATTATAACTCTTGAAAGCAACATAAACTATTGTATGGATTTAAAGTAAAAACAGTCTTAGAAAAAATCCCTCAAGAACTGTCTTAAAAAGCATATCATCATGTGTGGCATGTACTACCATAATAATTGCTAAGCATACCTGGCCTTAGAAATATGGGGACAGAGCTACAGCTTGACTATTTCATCACTGTGTGTGCAAACAAGATGCTAAAGTAGCAGTTGTGGCACAGTTACCACACTGACATTTTCCCTATGAAGCAGCAATAGTCTTTTTTAAAATGTTGGTTCTATGCCCCTGCCCTCTGATGTGTTTCCAGTTCACAACAATCAAATACAAAATGTTTACCGAGGCTCATGATAACTGACCCCTACCTGGTCCCTGAGAACCTCACTGCCTTTGTCTGTTTTCACTGCCACCAGCTTCCCCACCAGTCACATGAGTCTCCCTGCTGATGCTCGCACAGGCCAGGTACTCTCCTCCCTGGAGACCACTGAGAAACTCATCACTGCTGCAGATATTCAGGTGGAAATCAGCTCAGCTCCTTTCACCACCTATTGCAAACCATTGCTCAGATATCCCCTCCCCTCCCACTCCCTTCCTTTATCCTGCTTGTCTTTCTCCATGATAGCTACAGGGTATAAATACTGGTTTATCTGTGTCTCTCCACTAGAATGCAAACTTCACAGTAACAAAAGCTTTGTGTGTTTGTTTATTCAAAAGATGTGTCCGTGACACCTAGAAGAGTATCTGGCACAAAGCAGTCACTCAATAATTTGTAATAACTAAATCTTGGAAACATCCCAGATGCCCACCAATAGATGAATGGATAAAAACAGGTGTGGTTTTTATATACAATGGAGTACTGCTTTGCCACGAAGGATAAACAAGGTATTCTAAATTACTGGATGCAACTTGAGATCCTACTTCTAAGTGAAAAAAATCAGATGTATGTATAAGTATCACAATGTTTCTTTTGTGTGAGATGCTCAAAGTGCAAATCAAGACCAAAATAGAGGATACATATTATGGAAGAGGAAGAAAATGTTCAAATGGTAAGAGGAACAAAGAAGGGAGGGAGAGAGATGGGAAGGAAGGGAAAAAGGAAAAAAACAATAAAAGGAAAAAATATGGAAACAAAGCTCTTGTAAATGAGGAGGGGAGGGAAAAGGAAGGGAAGGGCAATGGGGAATAAAACAAGCATCAAGATACATTATATACAGATAAAATTCCCTATGATAAATGTTTATCATTATGTATATCAAAAGTATACTAATAAAAATTTTAAAAAATGAAATTCAAAGGTGAATTTAATACATTCCTTGACTCACATGTATTTTTTGTATAATATATTCAATTCTCAATTTAGTGAGGTCAAGATTGCTAATTGCGGGGGCTGGGGATTTAGCTCAGCGGCATAAGCACCTGCCTTGCAAGCAGGCAGTCGTGAGTTCGATCCCTGGTACCTATTAAAAAAAAAAAAAGATTGCTAATTGCCAATAATAAAAATTGAAAATGAATGCTGCACTGGTCTCTCTTAAATGTAACCTGTATGGAAGTGCTGGTGAGGCTATGGAATAACCAAGAGTGGAAAGAGAGTAATTGCCCCACAGAACATGACACTAGATTCCACAAACACATCCCTTACTTTTCTGCTGTAAATGTTTATTTTATCACAATAGCCAGCTTCGTGTCTCAGTGCCTTCGTGTCTTCACTGCCTGACAGATACAGGAAGAAATCCTTGTATTTACTCACTTGGTGCAATGAAAGGCAAAGTGTGTGCATGTGTGCAAAAGTGCCAATCCAGAATTTTCACCAACTTGACGCTCCATTTAACAGATTTGGTGTATGTTTGCCTAAGCATCACAGAGGGTATAACATACCGATACCACTCTAAGATTTATTTCTTTTTAAAATGTTTTGCTTTTGATTTTTCTGACAGAAGAACAATGGCACATAAAAAAACAAGTTTTGAAGGAGGGCAAAAGTGTAATATCACAGTACTCTGGCACATATGATCAAGATGATCCATTATGGTAAAATACATGTATTCATAACAGAAGAGTGATATGGGTTATGATTATGATGACAATGATGATGACTTTGACACTGGCCATGTGAGCCAAGGTTCCTGTGATAGTGAAATGGAGCAAGAATTGACTGATACAGACTCAGGGAATGTAGACCTCTGTGATTCAGATGACAAAGAAAACAACAATGTGAGTACATATTTGCTTAGTCAAAATACCATGAGATGGTCATACAACAAAGCTTGGCAGTGGTGAAATGTATTGGACAGAATCCTAACACTGCCATTCAATGCTGGAAATTGTAACAGACAGAATACCACAAGATGCTGTGAAATATAGGCTGAAATACAAGTAAAATGTTCTGTATGCACCAATAGCCATATTCAAAACTACGTTTACTATGACATCTCACTAGATAAATTGAAAGCATTCATAGATCTGCTGTACTTAGCAGAAATGTCTCACAGTACTCACAAGAATGTAAGAGATTTATGGAAGAGCAATGAATCAAAATATGGCATAAAAACTTATGCCCTTGTCGATACAAAGACTTATTATGCTTTCAATTTAGAAATTTACCCTGAAACTCAGTCATCAGGACCTTCTTCATATAGTAATAAACTGAGTGATGTTTTGGACAAACTTGTTGCTCCAATCTCCCAAACTAATTGTAATGTAACATCTAGATCTAATGTAATATCTAGTATCTTTTCCAATCAATGTTACATTTGCTAACAGAGCACAAGTTGACCAGTGCAGGAACAGTATGCAGGAACAAAGCACAAATTCCACATGAAATGTTACAACTTAGAGAATCGTATAGTACAATCTTTGGGTTTCAGAAAGATATTATATTGACTTCATATATGGTAAAGTAAAACAAAGTGGTTCTGCTGATGTCAACATTGCACCATGATGGAACTACTGAGAGGGAAACCTTGACAAAATGGAAGCCTGAGATGGATACTTTCTACAAAGAAACTAAAGGCAGAGTAGATGTCGTTGATGAGTTATTCAGCCACTATAATGTCACTCAAAACACAAAGCATTGGCCATAGGTTGTATTTTACTCGGAGCTAAATATACATGGAACAAATAGTTTGATGGTTTCCAAAGAAAATAACAAGTGCAAAATATCACAGAGATATTTTCTTAGAGGATTGGGACTGGAATTCATAAGAGATCACTGATAGAAGAGGAGAAACAAGATAATTTCTGCCCAGGGAAGTATGCAAAAATATTGTGAACTACACTGGCAACCTGACAGGGGAACAGGCAAGTGTAGCATTCCAAAGGCCTACTACTACAACAGGAAAGCCAAAAAGATGTCAACTGTGCCCTACAAGAATGGACAGAAAAATAAAACATACATACTGTCAGTGTAAGTGATACTTGTGTGTGGAACACGCAGTTGTCATGTGTGAAGACTGACTTGGGTGTGACAGTTAAAGCAAAGATTATTTTTCTCATAGAGTTCTATTGATATGTTCATTATAGTAGTATAGTTTTCATTACAGTTCACATATGGTTTTGTGTTTGGAAAGAAAAGGCTTATTTAGCTTACAGTTTTTTGAGGTTTCAGTACATACTCAGTTGGTTCCAAGGCAAGGTGGCATGGTCAAAGGGCAACAATTCATGGCAGCCACAAGTGAAAAGAGCAAAGGGCTAAATAGGGGAGAGCATGCCTCCCACCCTCCCTTATACTGTATGTCAGCTACCCCCTCCTGGGTAGCGCACTCACACTGCCAATGCCAGTGCTAGATAATGAACCAATCACAAATGCTAGACTCAGCCACGTTGAAGAGCCTTCCCTCCATGACCACAAGAGGCTTTGGGGGCCTTAAACACACACCATAAAATTCCACCTCTGGCCCCCCAAAGACTCATGTATATCCTTTATGAAAAAGATACTTAGTCCATCTCCAAGAGTTGCCAAAGTCCTAACAGTTTCAGTATTTCTGAAAAGTCCAAGTCCCAAGTCTCCTCCAAGATCGAAGGCAAACTGTTAGCTATGGGTTCCTGTGCAAATGAAAAGAAAGTTAAACAGATTCAACATTCAATGGCACAAGATAGATATTCCCATCCCAAAGGGTACAAACAGGGGGGTACAAAGGAATGAGACCAAAGGAAGTCCAAAATCCAGCAAGGCAAACATTAAGTTCTGTAGTTCCGTATTCTACATCTGAAGCAATCTGGGTGTGAGCTCCAAAAGGATTGAGTGATTCCACCCCCTGTGGAGTGCCCTACCGGAAGCTGTGCACAGTGGCACAGCTACTTGTGGTTGTATCACCCATGGCTTCTCTCTTGGGCCTGCTTTGCTCCTTCATTGCAGGTTTCCTTAGATGATCCATGTTCCTGGATTTTCCAAACTTCTGAGGTTTCCACTGCATCTTTGGCTTCACACTCACAGCCTCACACACTGCCCTCTCAGAAGCACACTGCCTGGTCTCCCAGGCCTTCTGAAACCAAGGTGGAAGCCCTTTTAATCCCAGAATTCTCATTCTGTATACAGCTAAAACCAGTGCCACATGGATGATGCCAAGGTCTACTGCCTGCTGCAGCAGTAGCCAGGCTTTCCTCTCTCTTGGCTGTAGGGCTTAAGTGCCTGAATCACTAGGGACACTGAACCTGATCACAAGGAACAACTTATCTATACTGCCACCATACTGGAATCGGTGCAGCTGCCACCGTTTTGGAACCTCATGTGGCCTTCACCACCATTCTGGAACGTGATGCTCTGCCACTCTCTACTCAAAGCAAAATCTTTCAGTTTTGTAGTCTTGAGTCTGCAAAGCATGGGGACCTGATGCTTCTTGTGATGTCCACAGGTCATCTTTTATATTTTCCTGTTCCTTCTCAGCAATCAAGATCTCCTCAGCTCTATCTTTGCAATCCACAGCTTTACTGGAACTTTCTTTCTGGCCAACTCACAATGTTTTAAATCATCCTGCTGGGCTCTTTGCTTTTTATTTGCAACATAAATCTGGCTAAAAGCTCCCAACATAGCCATGCCACTACCTCAGTATTAATCTGCCTTGAAATTTCTTCTGCTAGATTAGTCCACTGTCCTTAATCTCAGTCTCAGGCAAAATCTCTGGACAAGAGAAAAATGCAGACAATCTTTTTGCCAAGCCATAACACACATCATATAGAACCTGACAACAAATACAGTCTTCCTGGCAGAAACCTCCCAAGCCTGGTGTTCACTGGAAGGATTTCTATCAGCCTTCTGGTCTGCTGTGTTTGGACCAGAATCTCCCAAACAGAACATTCTAAGGCTCTACACTTTCAGGCAACATCTCTGAACCTTTCCAAACTCTTCCCACCAGCCATTTCCAAAGGTTCTTAAACCAAATGGTCAGGTACAGTAACAGCAATGACATTACTCCACTGATAGCAAATTCTGTGTTGGTTACTTTTCTCTCATTGCTGGGACAAAATATCCTACCCTTAAAATTAGAGAAGGAAAGGTTTATTGAGTTTACAGTTTTTGGAGGTTTCAGTTCATATTCAGCTGGTTCCAAAGCAGGGTGGCATGGCTAAGGGACAACCGTTCATGAGAGCTGGAAGTGACAAGAGCGAAAAGGGCAAAAGGGGCAAAAAGGGGGTAACATAGGCTTTTTTATTTCTACTGCTATCTCTTAGGTTCTATAAGCAAGTACACAGCTCATATGAAAATGCAAATATCTATTCTGAACACACATTACACATTTGATATTTTATTTTATTGATAATTTATTTCTCTGCTGAGTACACACTGCACAACATAGTAGGAAGCTCCCAAGAAAACAGGAAGGGAAGAGAGATGACAAGAATGGTCTTTCGCATAGGAAAGGAAAGCAAAGACCATGCACTGTCAGTGTGAGATGTGTGCATGGAACATGCAGTTGTCAAGTGTAAAACTGCCTTGCATGTAACAGTTAGACTGTTACATGCAGTCTAACTTGTGGTAGACTTTTATTTGTGTTTACATCACAGCTTACATAGGTTTTTATTTCTGATGTTATCTCTTAGGTTTTGTTAGTAAGTACACAGTTGATGTGAAAATGTTGATATTTATTCTAAATGTGCAACACATATTAAGAATTTAATACTTTATTTAATACATTGACGTCTTATGCTCCCATTATCTACACACTGCATAATATAACAAGAACCTCCTGACAAAACAGCAAGCCCAGCAAGATGTCAAACACGTCCTACAAAATGGTCAGGAAAGCAAAATGCATGTGCTGTTAGTGTAAGCAACACATGTGTACGGAAGGTGCTGTTTTCATGTCTGAAGACCACCTTAGGTATTGGGGTGCATTAAAAACTGGAGGTCAACTTAACACCAGATGAATTAAATCAGCATAGTGCTGGCGGGGAGGCTGAGGATTACTGCCAAGATAAAAAGGAGACCTGGAGAGGAAGGAATGGTGGTGTTGATTCTCCTGCTGCTGTGAGTCCTGGAGGAGCTTGTGGAGCTTCTTTCCTGATATGAACGCAGCTGTTACCATCAGAGGAGCTCAGGACTTTGTTCCTGAGAGTGGCTGCGGTTCCCTTTGAGGGAGCTCTGGCCCCTCCTTTGAATATCCCTTCTTGGCTCCAGAGGGGAATATGATGTGCTGCCCAATCTCTGGGAGAAGCTTGACACACTGGCTTCCTGATACAATCCTGGCTGTTCTCATCAGAGGGGGTGCTCAGGACCTCCTTGTCACTGAGGATGGATGTGGTACTTTTTGAGGGACTTCTGGTTCTTACTTTGAGCGCTGCTTCCTGGCCCCAGTGCAGAACCCTCAGCCTGCTAACCAAGAACCATAAGCCTGCTGGCACAGACTATCTAGTTTCCACCTCTGACCTTCAGGCCTTCCCAGTGCAGATCCGTGAAACACACCTGCACGGGTCCTTGTCGTGGGCTCTAGGACTCCATTTGGACTCAAGGCGGCACTATCATGAGCTCTAGGCCTTCAGCTAAACCCATGCAGGACACTGCTGTGGGAATCCAGGCCCTCAGCTGGGTTCTTTAGGTGTTAAGTGTGTAGACAGATTTCCTACACTTTCTTAATATTTGACTTGGTGACCATTATAAATAATACTATAAATTATGTGTTCTGTATTGTCTTGTTCTCCTTGCAAACTTGAAGCAAAGTTTATTTTTGTTGTAGCGTGTTTGTGGCATTTTCATTGTAGGTCACATAGGAATTTATTTCAGTTGTTCTTTTTAAACTTTGTACACCAAAAACTGGTCATTTTGAAAATTCTGATGTCTTTTTATAAACACTCAATAAATTTTAAAAATGAAGCACTTTATTTTTGTGATTTTTTCCTGTTAAGCACTCATTGTGTAACAATATAAAACTCAAAATTAAAAGCTCATCAATAGAAATATTCTAAAGAATAAATGAGGGTTTGACATATCCATGTTTATGGGCTTTTATAACCAAAAAATAGTCTACAGGGTAAACACAAAAATATAACAGAGAAAAGGATTCACAGCATATGTGTGGCATGATTAATTGAATAATGAAACATTAGCTATATACTAACTGAATCTTACTTTGCTTTTTAAATTGTACGTATTACCCCAACCACTCCCCTCCTCTACCCACATCAGAAAACCTACTCTACTCAGCGCCGTATATCCAGGTTAATCCAACAAAGTTTACCTCCTTTACAATTTAAACCTTATCTTCTTATATGTTGTATTTAGATATAAATGCCCTGTCACGTGTATGGTTTGCACATATATTCTCTGTCTTGTAGGTTGTCTCTTCATTTTGTCGATTGCTCCCTTTACAGTGCAGAAGTGTTTAAGTTTTGATGGAATCTCATTGGTCTGTTTTGTCGCTTGTGCTTTGGGTCCTATTCAGAATTGTGTTATTTAGCCCAGTGCCGTCCAACTTTTCCCTCATATTTGTTCCAGTGGTTTTATATTTTTGTTTGATCTACTTTTGTTTCATGTTGGTAAGTACTCTGAAATAAAGCTACAATTTTATTCTTCTGAAAATGAATATGTTATCCAGACATTATTATCAAAGACATTATCCTTTTCCTGTTGTGCTTTCTTGCATCCTGACATCCAAAATATATTTTTAAAAAACTCAAATAACTCAATTGTAAGAAAACAAATAACCAAATTTGAAAATGGGAAAAGGATCCAGTTGAGGTAATATGCATCTATAATCTCATCACTGTGGGAGACTGAGGCAGGAGGATCACAAGTTTGTGCACAGCCTAGGCAACTCAGCAACTTGGCCAAATTCTTTCCCAAAATAAAAAATAAAATGACGGGAGCTCAGAGTAAAGGCTCTATGTTCGATCCCTAGTACCCCAAGAAAAGAAAAGAAAGAAAAGGATCAAAGGACCTGAATAGGTCATTTGTGTATGGAAGACAGACAAATGGACACAGATACCCAAAAAGGATATGAATAATGCTTAACATCACTAATCATCAGAAAAATTTAAATTAAAACCAAAATGACATATCATAATACATGTTAGGATGGTTATATTGGAAAGAAGAAGGAATAAGTTATGGAAGATGTGCAGAAATCAGAAAATTAAACCCTTTTGGTGGGAATGTAAATTAGTACAACCTTTAGGGGAAACAGCATGGAATCTCCTCCTAACAATTAATAGAATTTTATCTATCAACCCCACATCCAGGTATGTATCCAGCAGATGTGAAACCTGCATGAAGAGACATCTGCATTCCCATCATCATTGTAGTATTATTTACAGTCACTCTGTTAGCTTCACATTAATATAACAAAACACCTGAGAGAATTAACTTGCAAGAGAAAAGACAGACCTTTTGCAGATGGGAAGGGGGACCTAGCCACTGAGGGGAGGGAAAGTAAAAAGGATTAAAATGCAATGTGTATATGTACCAATTTCTCAAGAGGGAAATATTTATTATATGTCACAAACTTGTACTAACAAAAACAGTTTTAAACAAAGAGAAAATCTTCCTTGAAGCACACAGTCTTGGATTTTCAAGCTCGTGATCTGCTGGCTTCATTGCTTAGGGCCTGTGGCAAGGCAGAGCACTGTGCCTGGTGGAGCAGAACTGCTCACCTGCTTGATAGGAAGCAAAAGGCGGGAAAAGGAGCCATGATCCCACATCTCACTCCAAGGGCCTGATGCCCTAAGGACCTGCTGCTCAGCCCCACCTCCCAAATGCACCACACTGGAAACCAGTCCTTCCGGTTATGGGGCTGTGGAGGACGCTCAATACCTAAACTGTAGCAGTAACCAAAACACACAGAATCATCCTAAGTAGCCACCAACAAATGAGTAAGAAAACATTGTGTGACTGTACCAGGGAATACTACTCAGCCTTTAGAAGGAAGAAATCCTGTCCTTTGTGACAACACTGAAGAGACTAGAGAACGCTGTGTGTCAGGCATGTGAAATGTGCCCAGCATGCAAAGACAAATGCCACATGATCTCACTCACACGTGGAGTGTAAAAAAGTGAAATACACTTTAATAGAGAGCTAATGGTAGCTGTCAGAGGCTGAAGTGTGGGGTTGGGGCTATGTTAGTCAGAAGGCATGCAGTTTCAATTAGACAAGAGGGGAAAATCTGAGAGATACACCATACCTCAAGGTGAGTATCATTAATAACAATGTATTGTACATTTGGTAATTGAAAATTTGGCTGTATGTCTGTATTTTTGAAAAGAGAAGTATATGAGTCAAAGAAGATGCTTGATTTAACTGTTCCACAATATATATATAAAAACATGATGCTGAGTACCATAATACATACAATTTTTACTGATCTTCTGAATAGAGATAGATGTCACACAATAAAGTACCCCTCTGCCATAAAGAAGGATAAACTTGAGCCCTCTGTAGGAAAATGGATGCACTTCAGGTTAAGTGAAATAAACCAGACACACAAACTTAAACACTGCATGCTTTCTCTTCTATGAGAAACCCAAACTATAAATAAAGAGCAAAACAAAAGGTAGGTGATAGGAAGTAAGTAGACAGATCTTTCTTAAATGAAAGGAAACCAAAAGATGGAGGAAGGAAGGAGGGGAGGAAAAGGGGACAAAAAAGGAATTCGGATACATTATGTGCATGATTAACTCCACACAAAGAATGTAAATATATATACTGCAAACAGGCACTAACAAAAATAAATTTAAAAGAATTTTTTTAATTTCAAAAGCTTTATCTCCTAATGATAATTAGATGCAGGTAACCCTGTTGTGAGTCAGCACAATCTCTTTCCCATATCACTTCTTCCCTCTTGCTAAGGGTCCCTGTTTTCAGGACTCACATGTAAGAGAGGGGGAATGGATCATCTGTGAAAAAGAATTGATCTGGTCGCCTCTCATTTGGAAACACAGCTGCTGCAAGGCTAACAGGGCTCAAACTCTGTTCTCTGAGAAAACTATGTCCTCGGAGGGTGTAAGGTACCTGTCTGAGCCCTGCGGAGACCCTCCTGCCTCTGCTCTCTTAACAGAGCCTGTTACCCACCCTATCTGTACCAGGAGTAGAGGCTCTCTCCAGAGCCTCTGAGTCAAGCTGGCATTCAAAAAGTTCTAAAAAAGGAGTAGAGGTCAACTTTAAATTTGGCAAGAAGACAGGAAGAAGGGTAAAGGCTGGGTTGAGAGACAGAAAGAGTAACTTTTAATTTAGTAGCTAAAAATGCAATCTACTTTTGTTCTCCACTGTGAGCAATCCGTTTGACATTTCCAGTTTCGCCGTGGACAAGAGGCCAATCGATACCCTTGTCAAGGGGAAAGAGAAAGATTATACCACATTTCACATCACCAAGTACTTATATTTGGGTGAGGAAATCACAGTTTTTTTCAGAACCTTCCCCAAAATTCTGCCACACAAAATCTCATTAACTAAAGATTTTTATTATTTAGTATCTACTGTGTATCAAGCACTGCATAAGATTTTACAAATACTATCTAACTGAAATCTTTAGAAAATTGCCTGTGACCAATATTCTAACCTCATTTAACATATAAAAAAGGGTCTCAAAGAAACTCTGAAATTTACCCAAAATTATATAGGTACTAGGTACTGGACACAGATATTTCTCTTCCCCTCTCCCATCTACTCAAAGTTTCTGAGTCATGCCATATTTTATCCTAATGTGTAGCCAATATTCTATGGTAGTGTCATCATGAGTTTATAACCAGTCCAGACAAGGGCCAATTTAATCATTTGACCAAGTAGGACCATGTCAAGGGCATAGACAGATCTAGTCTGAAGCCTTGTCTTGTTTCTATAACTTGCTGGTTAGTTTTGATTTTTTAATGCTTTCAGGAAGCCAGACACTTGCCAGTTTCTGCATTTATACCACACTGTGCTGATTCACACCCTTGTTCCCCACATACTTTCCTTGCCACACAACCCTGCAGGCATTTGAGTTAAGAACCCCTGCTTAAGGTCAATCATAAATCCAGGGCAACTAGAAATTCTTCAACTACTCTGGTTTTAAATCACAGGCTGTCCCAACTGAGAAGGCAGGCTTTCATCTGCAAGAACATTTGGTAGGCCTAAAAAGAGAAGACGCATAGAAGCTGCTTATTAGAGGCTTGAGCCACAAAAATTGGGGCTTAAAGCCAAAATGGTTCTTTAAATAGGAAAAACTGAGAAAAAGTGAGTTTTTCATCAACTGCCAAAGGTTAAGTCTTGATTCAAGTCATAAATGTCAAAGGAAAACAGTAGAAAATAAAACTGTTAATTTACTTCGTTTGGTGTAAGATGTGAGCTAGCCTGGTTTCAACTTATCGCGAGAGTTCAGGCTCCTGGACGGGAATTCCAGGCCTGCCGCAGGTGAAGTCAGATGGCAGACTCCTCCTCCACGGAGATTCGGAGCCAGCCTTCCCAGAATGCTGCCGCTCTGCCTGCACCTCTGTCCCCCTGACTCACACATCCCTTCGGGTGCTGAAGTCTACCCACTTACAACAGCCAGGTGAGCCTCGGCAACATCCTTTGCTATAATGAAACTTCCTGGGCCCTGGGCTGTCTCCACTGAATCTCACGGGGATAGTTTGAAACATAATTGTGTGTTTTGTTTTGTTAACAAATACCACCCTGCGATTTTTGCAATGACTTGAACTTGGGAACTACTGATGGAGACTTATTCCGTAGGACCTTGCCTCATCTCACGGAGTCTCGACTCCCCTCCTTTATAGAACTTCAGTTCTTCCAGACTTCCTTTATTGAGCTGAATCCCCAGTATACACTCCTCATGCTGGCTCTATCCTATGGCTGCCCAATCTCCAGCAAACCAAGTATATTTTATAATTACTTCTACTCTCAATTCTCTGGACTCATACTGAAATAACTAACCGCCCTGTTAAATTGTCACAAGCAGTACAAATGGGTCTGAATGCTTAAGAAATGGGTGTGTCTGGTAGCTTTTTTCCTGTAAAATGATGGAAGCAAATGGTTTCCAAAATAAGCCAAGGAAAGCCATTTGACAGACAAAATAGATCAGGCACAGACACTCACTGAACAGTTTGCTCAACTCTAGGAAAACAAAACAGCGGTAACCTGGCTGCGTTCTGTGCCTGCCAACCTTTAAATCTATACAAACAGCAATTCATTTCATGGCTTATACCATTTAATATTTGCAATGAACAAGGAAACCATTGCATTATGTTTACCGGACTTTCCTATCAAAACCTGGAATAAATGAGCTGTTAGACTAGCATGTATATATATATTTTTTAAAAAATAGATTGAAAATATATGTAAATAATTCTGTTTCCTGAGGTTAAACAAGTAAAGACTCTTAGAGATGATGACAATAGTGCAAAATTCATGACCATTCATTGGCCATAATGGCAACTCTGCATCACAATGAGGAAGCTGAGGACACATATGAAAAACAATTGGGGTAGGAGAGTAACCATTAGTACAAAATGCTCAAGGTAGCAAAGTTCTGTTAACTTCAGTAGCAAAACTGACAGACGGTCACTTGTAATACAGCCTCTCCAGAGGCTATGCAGTCTTTTTTTTAAGTCTCAGAGTTGAGGAGAACCCCCAGTGACAAGGAAAATATTGAATATTCCCCCTTCCCCAGCCATGTCACATCCCTACAGAACATACAACAATCCACATCAGCTGAACAATACCGATTCCATAAACGAAACAAGTATAACACTGTATAGCAAAGAAAAATATCTAATTTTAAAAAAGAATTCAACCTTTTCAGATGGTAATGTGGAAGGAGTTATCAAACTTTGAGATGCATGTAGATTTTGATTTCATAATTCTGTTATAAATTAGCACTAGGCAATAGCAGATCAATCGAAGACGCATATACAAACCCATTTGTTTCAGCATTGTATTTGATAGCAAAAAAACTACAACATCTTCAATTACATAAATACAAGTTAAATAAACTATTGCTCATATTTTACCATTAATAAAATGTATAGTGATTGGAAGGACATCTGTCATATATTGTCAAATGTTAAAAATGTTTATAAAGTATTACTATGTTTATGCTTGTATATGAGTTGTATGCATAGGTATATAATGCTTACATATATTGAAAAATTCTTAAAACGTATACAAAATGCAGTTATGCACAATTATGTCTTGAGGTTCCAAATGAGGACCCTGAAAGACTTAAGAAATTTCACATTTTGTATTGTGCTTTACATCTTCTGGATTATTTTAATGTTTTTATTTATTTTCAGCATAACCTGGTTCAATATGAAATACAACAAAAGATCAAAAATTCTATTACCCACAATATGGGTCATAGTATACTAGTCCTTATACATTGTTGAGAAAAGTGCTTTTGTCATTTCCAAAGAGAAATTTTTGGTAGAAGCTCTCAAAATTAATCTGCATACATTTTGGGACCCAGAAATTCCATCTCTAGAACTTTGTCCTAGAGCCGAACTGACACAGGACAGGGTCGTCCATGCAACATTATACATAAGAGAGAAAGTGGAAATCTACCCAACTATCTATCAACTGTACATCAAAAATGGGTTACTGTGTGTTAGGTAAGAAAAGAATAAGAGTGTTCATCTGGATAATTAAATAAAATAATCACCCACATGTACTTTGGTATAAAGAGCAAGTTAAAATATTACCATTTGTGTTAATGCACAAAATAAAACAGTGTAAACCTCTAACACAGAGAATAACTGTGAAAAGAAGTATTAGAAGTATTAAAAAGAATCAGTAATTAGTTTCCTCTTGAAGATGGCCTAGGGAGAGATGTAAAGCAAATTTAATTTTATTGCACATGTTTGTGCCTTTTATATTGTGTATCTTGTGTTTGTAGCATTCAAAACACCAATTTTAAAATGATAAAAAAAAAAAAACGAGATAGCAGCCAGAGATTTTTATTTCATTTGGAGAACAAGAAAACTTATTTATTCAACAAACATTTATCAAAAACTTACTTTATGACTAGCATAGTTCTAGGCCCATAAGAAATATCAAGTAATAAAACAAACTCTGCCCTTACAAATCTCATACTGTGTAGGGGATGCAGGGAAGATGATTAACAACAACAGCACGAGTAATAAGTTACATACAATATGGTATGTAGTGAGACACAGGTGATAAATGGTATGCTAGAATAAGGGTAGACAGTGGGTCAGAGATACAGGAGATGTAGGCACGGAAGGTGAGGAACAGGAAGGCAGGGGAAGTGGGGAAGGCTCATTAAGAATGCGGCTGGAGCAGAGTCAAAGGCCGCAGGTAACATCAGTAGGTATTTAAGAAGAGCGCTTCCTTGGAGGGGGAAGATACCTGGTCCACCAGAGAGGCAAGAATGCTGGCTCAGCTGGTGTGAAATGATTGAGGAAGACCAGGAGAGGGCGCCAGAACAGAGAATTAACTGAGGTCAGATCTCCCTGGCGAGGGCTTTGTGTGACATTGAGGGAGCTTCAGTTTTTCCTTTGGGTGAAATTACTGCAGCGTTTGAGCTAAGAAAAGACATGAATTGACTAACTGTCCCCCAGCGCACTCCACCCACTGTCCTGAAAACACACAAGCTTAACTACTGCATGGTTTCTCTTACGTACAAAAAATGCAAAACATAAATAAAGAACAAAATGAAAGCTAGATAACAAGAATCAGGGAGATAGACATTTTGCAAATCGGAGGGGGAGCGAGCGATGGCGGGAAGGGAAAGGGGTGAAAACAGAACTGACATGTGTTATGTACGCGTAGTAACTGCCCGCAGTGACCGCAATCGTCGCGTACCGCAAATGTACCAATAAAAATGAAAACTGAAAAGTGTGTAGTAGGGAGGGAGACAGAAGCAGAGAGGTCTTTAAAGAGGCCACTACACAACGTGACTCCAGTCAAAGATGGTGGCTCCCCAAGGACTTCAAGCCGGTGATGAGAAACGATGGGATGGAATGGTGCCCCCAGGACTTCCTGATGGGTCAAAACTGAAATGCAAGAGAGAAGGAGAAGAGATCACAGAGCCATCATGTCCTCCAGCGCAGACCCTTCGGTATTTTCTTATCGGCTTTTGCGAGATGAACACGAGGTGAACGTGGCATCTGTCAGCAAGTTGACTTTGAAAGACTAACACTAGCTGTTTGTCCCCCAGGAGACAATCATTTTTGATATTTGGCTTGATTTTTGTCCTTACGTTGTCTGTTTCATTTTAATGTGGCCACTCTTATATTTGAGGTTTCTTTAACATTTTTTTTCTTCAGTAGGACTTATTGGCCTGATGCAAAACTTGTCTACAATTTTCCACAAAAAAATTTTAATCTAAAAAAAATTCCAAAATTGATATGATTTTTTATACCTTGGAGTACCACTCAGCCATCAAAAAGAATAAACTTGAGACATTTATAGCTAAGTGGATAAACTCTAAGACCATACTTTTAAATGAAATAAATCAGATATATGTGTAAATACCACATTGTCTCTCTGGTGTTAGAAACTAATAGTATAAATAAGAACCAAACTGTATAATAGATATTGTGAAATAGGAAGTAATTATTCAAAAGGAAAGGAAATGGGAAGGCACAGAAGGGGAAACAGAAAAAAAGGATAAAATGGAAACAAAGCTTTGTAAATAAGGTAAGAAAGAAGGGTTGAAGAGGAACGAAGGAAATGAGAAAAAAGAAGAACTAAGATATATCATGTACAAGGACAAATTTTCTATATCGAATGTGATCATTATGTGTACCTAAATTGTACCAATAAACTTAATTTAAAAATATAAAACTTAAAAAGTACCCTGAGTGAGAAAAGTTCTATCTAAATATTCTTGGTAACCATGACTTTTGTTAGGGAGGATCTCTCCTGTTATGCCATTTATTGAGTAGTTAAACATCTGCTGCTTGCTTTGCAGCCAGGAGTGACCCAAATAGCTTCTTCACAATTTCTAAACAGAAGAATGTCCCCTCTATCAAGACAAAAAGTTGAAGAAAAACTAACAAGACAATTTCTCCCACAATGGAAAACTGTCCAGAATTGCTCTGCACTTATATTTTGGCAAAGAATTCCCCTCTGTTGTAAAGATAAATACTTCAAGATTCACATTGTCTTACCATTCTCCTATAACTGGCCTTGTCCAATGTGCCCATTTCCAAGAATGAGAGGTCCTGTGTGACAATAGTTCAGAGCTTTCCTTTTAGTGACTTATGAAATATGAGGTTTGATCACAAAATTCTGTTAGATGTTTAAGTTTTTTAAATTGTGTCACAATAAAGACACATTGGCATCCTTTCCCCTCAAAATTATCCCCTTGGCATTCATCGCATTTGTGAATGCACCTTCTAAAGACACTCATGACGGGGACTTCCAAAACTGCTTCAGAAAGCAACAAGAATGATGGAATAAGTGTGTTAAAAGCAAACCTGAACAAATACCAATGTCTTTTATGGTATAAAATTTTCTATTTAAACTCAATGTCGTCTCTCATCAGGGTTGTGTGCACTAGATACTTTGAATCTCTGGAGAACGGGGCCTTTGGAATGTTATGCTTTGAAAAGACATTTTCACAGAGAAGCCTGAGAGCCAGCTCCATGAAACAGTGATAATACACAGAAATCTCAATGGCAAGATATGGCACGTAGAAGAAAAACACTCAAGTACAGTTCTCCGATCAAAAATATAACAATGAATTATATTAACACAGGACTCTCCACCTTTGCATTTCAGAGCTGGCCAGCGGACAACTCTGTTAAAGGAACAATGTATTTTGGTGGTTGTTGCTTGAAATGTCTGCGGTCAGACCCAGGGCTTTCTGCATACCAGGCAAGTGCTCTAACACCGCCAGGCTGGAAGAGTTCTCACCCTGGAAGAATGTAATTTGTAAGTCCAAATGCATAGCTTTTTGTATATGTGTCATTAGTTAGGTCAAAGCAATGAGAATTCTCATAAATTCTATCAGTATCAGGCTACCCTCAACATAGTACATCCTAACCCATTCTAGCAGGAAATGTAACATTTGCGTAACACAAAAGATAAAACTACAAAAAGCTAAATTTAACAAAAGAAGATTTATAGCAAGTGAAAAACATTGAATGCAGAGGACTTATTCTTTATAATTGTGAAACAAGTATAGTTAGGTTTTGAGGAATGAGGGTGAAAATGTCATATTTTCAATGAAATTAAACTAAATATTAAAATTGCAGTGTCATTTGTTCAGCAAATATTTACTAAGTGTACTTTTCTTTCTAGGTTCTCTTCTAAGCATGAGAGTCAGCAGTAGACAAAATAGGTAAAAACCTAAGTACCATCCCAAACTACACATTCCAGTGAAAGAATGGTAACTCCAAAAGCAGTTTCTAATCCCAAATTGTAACTGGCTATTCTCTGTGTCACTTAGAATGGGGTGATAATGTGATTTTGTGTTTTCAATAATCAGCAGTAAGTTAGATATCAGATATCAAGGTAGGTTTTGATTTTTAGGTTTGATTGTTAGGTTTTGATTTTAAAATGTCCCCCAAAGCCTCTTGTGTTTGGAAGGTGACTGAATTGTAGGGGGCGCTATACTCATCAGAGCTGATATGCTATGACACATGGTCTGGAGGGAAGAGGAAGGATGCTAAGGCTGTGGCCTGGAAGGGTTTATCTCCCTTCCGCTCCCCTTTCTCTCTCTACTTCCTAATCGCCATGATGTGAGTAGCTCTCCTCAGCTCAGAGCTCTTCGCCTTGTCCCTCTTGCCTTGGAGCCAGCTGATTATGGACTGATCTTCTAAAAACCATGACCCAAAATAAACCTCTCCTCCTTTAAGTTGTGGGTATTGGGTATTTCATCCCACTGATAGAATAACTAAGACACTGCCCAAAAGCTATCAAAGAGGCAAAAAGAAGCCGAGTGTGGTGGTGCACTCTTGTAATAATAGCACTTGGGAGGCTGAGGCAGGCGGATAGATGCAAGTTTGAGACAAGCCTGGGCTACAAAATGAGCCCAAGGCCAGCCTGAACCTCATAGTGAGACCCTGCCTCAAAAAGAAAAAAAAAAAAAAAAAAGAAGAAGAAGCAAAAAGAAATTGAATTTTTCATTGACGTTGAGAAAATTTCTTAACGTCTCTGTATCTTAAGTTCCTCCTATGTAAAATTATGCCCATATGTAAAAAATGCTTCAGAAGCATTTACTACTAATAAAGTTTCAGTGACATTGAACATAATTCCAAGGCTTTGGGATAATGGTGTATGTCCTCACAAATGCAAATTCAGACTGCACAAAATATACTCCTTCACAGGCTAGAGATAGTCTTTTCACTGTAAGCAACTATAAAATTGGACAGAATCTGTGAGACAACAGTTTATAGGCAGCAAACAAGAGATAGTAAAAAATTATAATCCCAGAAGAAGCAAATCTCAGTAACAAAAGCTCTGTTTCCCTTCATTTTTGTCTGGAAGCTCTTTTCCTCACGAGTTGCATGAGAGGCTCGAGCCGAGGAAAACACGACGCTGCAGAGAACTGAGAGCAATGAAATCACTGGCTCTAAAACTGAGCACTTAGGCAGGAAGGAGGTGTGTGGAGGGGTCACAGAAATGCATGCTGGGGACTCTCCTGTGAGTCAATGACTAAAAGCCAGGCTGTATGCTTAGACCACATGTGACACACCAGACTTTAGTTGCTTTGTGTTTGCAATCAGGACAGAGGTACTGAGATGGGATTTAGGAGTCCATTAAACGGGAAGGACAGCAGCCCCCAAATGGAGTCAGGAAGCCCTGAATGGAGCCGCCTGAGTCACCACTCTCCAGGTATCTCACAAAAACGTCTGCCACGTGATCTGCAGCTGTCTGGGCCTTCCCAGAGCATGATCAGGCAGGATGTTTGCTCAAGGGTGCACGGGTCCTGTGTGAACACTGCAGAGATTGGACCCTAAAGTGTATAGTATGTAGACTCCTACAAGACGGAGAGCCTTCCTTCAACACCCCAAGCTCCATTCTAAACCCTTAAAAACCACTAGACAAAGAGCCTTCGTGGGTATCCTGCTCAGGGCCCCCTCCCAGCTATTAGGCCCTCTATTTCCTCGCCTTTATATCTTATAAATAAATTTGCCTACATGCTGCCCCCTTCATCAATCTTCAGTTTCACTCTTTGTTACTGTAAGACAAGACCCAGGGATTTTTGTATCAGTACTAGATACAAAACAGGGCTACAGGGAAAGCAGCTCTATGAGCAATTGGAATTTGGTCCCCAGGGTAAAAAGAACCTGTTAACAGCCCTAGCAGGTAACTGGCTGGCTTGGTTACTTTTCTTTTTGCTGAGACAAAATACCTGACAGCCAAAGTTTAAAGGAAGAAAGGTCTATTTTGGCTCATTTGTTTGTAGAGGTTTGTAAAGGTTTCAGCCCACAGTTGGCTGGCTCCAAGGCAGGGTGGCTTGACAGGGGCATCACAGAGCAGAAGCAGTTCTTGGCAGGCAGAAGGCAGTGAAGCAGCAAAGAAACAAAGAAACAAAGATGTAAAGAATCAGCAAGCAACAACCAGCGAGCAACAACCAGCAAGCAAATGTCTCATATTTTATCCAGGTTACCTGCCTTTAGGGCAAGTAGAATTCACACCCTTAATCCTACCACCCCACCATGAATCAACCCCAGTATTGCATCCTTGACCCTAGCATTATACACCTTAGATCCAGCCATCTCAGGAGAGGCCCACCTATGACGGCATGAGGCTTTGGGAGGACGTCTAGACACAAACCATAATACTGGGACACCAGAAAGAGACCACATCTTAGAATGAAGAAGCATTCCCTAGTAAAACCTATCTAGATATGCATAATGAAACCTAAAACTAAATCCCAGCATTATCTGCAAGAGGAACAGATTTTGGAGATTGAGTCCCTCCAATGTAAAGGAGCTAAGAAACAACTTAAGTTTATCCACAAATAGGCACTAGCAAAGCACAACACATTGTCTAGACAAACTCAGAGTATTTAAAATAAGCTTTTAAAACGAGAAATGCACTTTACAGAACATAACCAAACCCAAAATATGAACAATGTATTTCCCATATATTTCATATTCAGCTTAACAATTTCTGGATATAGGATGAAAATTCCATCAATACTAAATTTTTTAAAAGCAATCAATTTTTTAAAAAACCTAAAAAGTGACCCAGATTTTGGATGTCATAAACATTCTAAGTTAGATATTCTAAACTTTTCAAAGAATGAAAAGAAAATATGTTGGAAGAATTATATTTAATAACACAGAATGAATTTGTGTTTCCCCAAAACTCATATGTTGGCATTTCATTCCCTGCAGTGGTTGATTGATTGTGGCAACTTGAGAAGTTCAGAAGCTTAAATAAGTCTGCTCGGCAAGTCTGCACCCTAGAGTGTGGAGGACCCACCCTATGGCAGTTCGTAGCCTGGATGTATAAAAGGGAAATGAGGAAGGAAGGTCTGGCCGCTGTTCTTCAGAGGAACTCCAGTCTTGGCTTTCCGCGCAGATGTCACCTCCGGTTTCTAGCACACTCTTTGGCTTCCACCTTGGATCCTTCAGCCTTCCGATGTAGACTCTTCAACCTTCCATTGCAGATCCATTTGCCTCCTGATGCGGACTTGCATGGACAGTGCTGTGAGCTCCAGACCTTGGACTGAATCCTTCAGACTCCAGTGTGCAGAAACCCTCTGCATGCTTCCTCATCTGACTCTGTGGCCAACCATTGTAAGCCAGTCTTGTAATTGCTTATACTTGTGTTTATATTATATCTGCTTCTTTAGTAAAACCCTGACTGGTACATCCCACAAGTGATGGTTTTAGGAAGTAAGGTCTGTGGGAAGTAATTAGATCACGTTATGAGAAGATGGCTACTGAGGAACAAGAAAGTGGGCCCTCACCACACACCCAGTCTTCTGGCAACTCCACCCAGCAATTCCCAGCTTCACCAGAAATACGTTTCGGTTATTGTTAATCACCCTATTTGGAGGATTGTCTTAGGACAGCCCCAAAGGACTAAGACACCTGCTAAATGAAGAGACAAGGCTTCTCAAGAAAGCAGCATAAACAATAAAAAGAACCAAAGAGAAATCCCAGAACCTCAGTACAGTGAGTGGAATAAACAATGGGCTGACAGGAAGGACTGAAAAAGAAGCGTAACACTGTAAACCTTAAGAAAGTATGGAAATAGGGGGGACCTGGAGTTTCAACTATGGTGCCTTTCTCTTTTTTCCTACGTAAAATAGCCTAGATTACCTCCTTCCTTAATATATTTATCTAAGTTTTTTTTAATTAGATTCCAACATAAATTTTAGAATGCTTGCACTTTAAGGCACCATACTTGAGCTTATCAGAAAATGAAAAAGTTCAAATAAAATGAGAACTTATTCTAAAAGTAAGATGAAATGAGCATATATTTATTGAGAATGGGAATAATAACTCATAAAATCTTTTCTCAGAAGTTCACAGTATTGGGTGGGCTTAGTGGTGCACACTTGTAATCCCAGCATTCAGGAAGCTGAAGCAGGGCTATCACTGCAAGTCTGAGGCCAGCCTGGGCTGCAAAGTGTGTTCAAGGTCATCCTGAACTGCACAGTGAGATGTTATCTCAAAAATAATAATAATAATAATACCCATTTCACATAGTTTTTCTGGAGACTAAAATTTTTTTAAATAGTACTTAATACCTAGGCCACATTCCATAAATAAGTTTTGTAGGGAGATGTGTTCACTTTGATTATCTTGGATGGTATGACACTGATGGTTTTCTTTTATTTTTTGATGTTTTCTGAATTGTAAGAATTGTGTATTATGTAATTAGAAAATCAACATTACTTTAAGAAAAACTAAAATACATTATATTTTTAAAAAAGTCAACATTGCAAATGTATGTGGTATAGCGGTATATAGGAAAAGCACTGAATGACTTGAAATTTAAATGTCACATAGGTCCAGGAAAAATAAACTAGAGGGAAATAACATGAATAGTGTGATCTATATATGGCTCTTTAAAAAATATTCTGTATGTTTCTTCTTAAAACTTCTGTAGGTAAAATGTTTTCAGCATTATTTTAAAGTTTAAAACATGAAGGCTACTTTTTCAATTAAATAGGAACATTTGAGAAGAAGCAGGTAGATCCTGGGAAAAAACCATTAACTATACAAGGAATCTAGGAAAATCTAACTCAGGATTTAAACAGGCGGCTCAACAGAACAGGTCCACCCAGTGCAGACCAAGCTCCCCAGCCCAGCTCCCCCGTAGACCAGCCCTGACTCGCCATGTTTCCTGGAGCCCAACTCACTCTAGTCACAGGGTTTCATGCAAACTGTGATGACTGGGTACATTCTCTATTATTATTTTCTCTTGATTCTCACTCATCCTCAAAGAGATAATATTCTCAAAATAAATACATAAATAAGAAATTTGCTTAAGTGCATAAGTGGTTCCTGTCAAAATACCTTAACTTTTCTGCTCTGTTTTAATAGAATACCTTCCAGAGATTTTAAATCAGAAGATCTTGCATTCAAATCTTGGTCAACAATGGGTTTTATGTGAGTTCTTAGGAAGTCACTAACCTTACAGAGTCAAAAAAGAAATTGCTTGCCTCCCAGCCTAGCAAACGTTGGGTTGGAATAAACCACTCAGACATTCTAAAAACTCCTTGAATACAAAAAGCCCAGGCTTGCTCCTGGTCTTCAGCACTGTCCAGTATTTAGTTTTAAAGCATGCTTGTGATTTGGTATGTGGCCATTTATCCAAATACCATCCATAAATATGCAACATGGGGGCAGAAAATTAAAAAACAAAAAAAACAAGAAAAAGGAGGAGTTGGGAAGTAATTTTTAGAGGAAAAAAAGTGTAAAGAATTGTAATGCCTACTTTGTATAAACAAGGAAAAAAATTGCTCAAAATTACAAGGGAAATAATATACTCTATAAATAAATAGTATGTGTGCTCTCCATGCGGGGCAAGGTGCTAAGCACTTTACAGTGAGAACCACTCATCATTAGATGGTGATGTCTTTCCACAGTCTCCTTTTTATAAAAGAAGTATGAGACCACTCCTCCAGTCACCAAGATTTGTATAACCAGTGAGGACTCCAGCCCTGAGAAAGTCTGTGGAAAATGATCATCAAATTTTAGATAAATTCTATTTCATAGTTGTGGGCTGGGGCTAGGAAATGTGTGTGGATGTGGCCAGTTTGGGTCATTAGGTCTTGGGAGTTGTTGTCTTTTTGAAGAGACACTGAGGTCCAAGCAGATGAGCATGTCATGGTCCCCAAAAATATCTCACCTTGGAGAACGCTTCCTCCGTTTCTTCAGATGTCAAGTGAAAAGGAAAGTGGCTTTCAGCACTGGCTTGACCACAGATGAGATGTCTAGACTTGCTGGTCTGGTCCTGACCTGTAGCTATGAACCTCAATATGAAAAACAAAAAGCACTGTTCACCTTACAATAAAGAACAACTCTCGAAATTGACTCATTTACCAGATATTATTTTAAAACTAAACATCTCCACCCCGGGTTGCAAAGAATGAATGAATGCTTTTAATACACACAACACTGTCACCCTAATGACAATAATTTTGAACATTAGCCGAAAAGATTCATTGTCAAAATTATAGTGATTTTCCTTGTCAATTACATGTGATTAAAACTGTAGCATTAGTACTAAAATAACAATTAGGACCTTCAGTTATCTTTCACCCCTGTGAAAACGCATTGCCAAGTTAAGACAGTGCGTGGCACACAGTAGGAACTAAAATAAGTATTTTTAGGGTAAATGAATAGATAATTTTCCTTGGACAATACAAGACTATAGTCGAAGGACTTTTTAATCTGAGAAATGACACAAACAAGGATGCACTTATCAAAAGTGCATTGAAAAGGGAGCTGAAAGCACTGCTCCGTGCTGCCCTCTGCACCATCAAAACATTTCCGCTAGTGCTGAAAAGCTTGACAAAAGTAGCCTTTGACGGGTTTTTGGTCATGAGTCACTGCCATCTCAGAATTCCCAGGACTCGGAACGGAATGATAGGCTTGCTTTTATTCATTCCAGCACCAGCTGCTGAACTGGTTAAATGTAACCTAGTAGCATCTTTTCAAAAAGCTATCTGGAGCATTCTTTTTTCAGTGACACAAGCATAGGTATAATAACCAGTGAGATGTTTTCCAGTTTTTTTCAAAATAAAGCATGATCTTCAAAGAAAGTTTAAACTTTCACCTACCTACATGAGAAATGTGCACTGCTAGGAGTTCTTCCAGGTTTGTTTGTCCTCTTTTGTTAGAAATACCTAAATTGGAAGTATTGACAAGCCTTCTCTCTGTCTCTCCGTCTCTCCATCTGTCTGTCTGTCTGTCTGTCTGTCTGTCTCATACACACACGCACACACACACACACACACACACACACGTGCACGCATGCTCATTCTTCTCTACCTAGCGAGGTACCTGCATCCTATTCATCACTGCTCCCCCTGACTTCAGTACCCACCTCTCCTCCAACAATGGTTACAATTTCATAGAAAATCAGAGTTACAATTTTTACAAGTTCAATTGAAAGATAAAAATAAGTGTTGCAACATGTTCCTTTCTAAATAAATAGTTTTATTGTTCTCATGATAAAGGACAGGGACTGTGTTTAAATTTCAGAGCAAGTAGCATTGCTAAATAGAAAAGTTCTGAGGGGGAAGATTGCTAGCTAGCTACCAGACAAAACACTAGTTTCCAAGCAAATCTGAGGAAGCATCATTCAGGCAGCTTTCTGATCTTTGACTCTAAAATTCTACGTCAACTGAATCGCAAGCTGAGGTTTCTTGCAGAATCATCTCTTCCTACGAGTGTACCATATCTGACCCTCAGGCTGTCTCTTCTTGTTTCTGCTTTTACCTTTCTCCCCTGAGCTGCCATTCCCACAGCTCCTTCTACCTTCACAATTCTGTTTGTTTATATTTTATCAGTAGATCAAAGATGGTAAGAGAAAAACACAAATGATGGACGTGTAGTATATAACGTGAAGTAATATTTGAATGCCACTCAAGAATAGAGTCCCTTAATAGGTAGTAGCCATAAAGATCAGGGGAAAAAAACAGGATTAAGTGGTATCATGGAAACCAGGAACCAAATGTTTGAGAAGGTGGGAATGGCTTGCAAAGACAAATCACCAAGGACACCAACTAAACAAGATGCACTGGATTGAGCATTGGAGAGATTTTGGTGGCTTTGACAAGAGCATTGAGTTGACTGAAGAGTAAACGAGAGGTGAGAAGTAGACACAAAAGAACTTATTTCATTTCAATTATCTATTGACACATCTGTCTGCTTGAAGAGACTAAATTCTAATATAGCATTCACTGTTTTTGTCTTCTATCTATCTCCCTTGAGGACCCATTTATTCTTACAAAATGGAGAGTGGCTGAACAGTAAATACAAAAATCTAGGAAATGAAAAGGAAACTTGAATACCTCTATTATTGTCACTAAGGATAATATAGATTGGCATTTTGTGTTTGTATAAAAATCAACACCATTGGATAACAGTGAGGATTACCATTCTCTGATGGGAAACCAATTCAATTAATGACCACTCTTTCCTGATAGCAAAAGCCATTCTTGAAATTGCATATATATTATTGCATTGTAGCATGAATATAAAAGTATGCTCCCCACATTTCTGCTTTGCTGATACTCTTACTATTGCATTAGCACTCTCTGGATAAATGTGTTATCCATTTGATTACATAAAATAAACATCGTATAGAACTGTAGTGAGATTGACTACACTCGCTGTGTGTGCTTCACAAAACCACAGGGAGGAGGCTTTCCACACAGACTTCCTGTGTAGCCCAACAGTTGTCATTCTTGGTTGGTCAAGCACATAATATTTAATGCTTCAGATGTGACAGACTTCAGACATCCAAGTTAGAATAAATAAAAACATTCTCCTTTTTCCAGAGAGGTTACTTTCCTGCATCTGATCTAACTTACCATTTCAGAGAAGAACCAAACCATGAAAAGAGAAAAAGAATTAATAGCATATTGTGTTCAGCCAACCTGATGAGTACTTTCCTTCCCCCAGTGGAAATATGAATTAATGATAAGCAATAATAGGCCTTGGGAATACGGGCCCCTCCTGACTCAGTAATTCAAAACAGCCCTGCTGCTTCTTCTCGGCTTACATTTTTAAAATGTACAATGGGATTTTTTTAAAAGCTCTTCCAATCTTATCTTTCAACCATCAGAATTTATAATATATCAGAGATACTAACAATCTTGTCAAGGAATCTTTCTCATATGCAAAAATGTAAAATAAAGAATTACAATTAAAATTAGAGAATCCTTTACAAACACTGACACAGAATTCCTTTAGCATGCCCAAATGGCTTTGAAAGATGGTGAATGAAGATATTAATGGATATAATATCTTATTTTGCTTGATTTATTTTTGGTTTCCCATAGTAATAGATTATTTATATGTTATCTCATTTGGTGCATATTATGGTGACTGGTAAAGTCAAGAATAATTATAAAAGTAGAGGCAGACAGACAGGTGCAAAGATCTTGGTTCTTTCTTTGAAAAATCACTGTGATCTTAAGGAAATTAACCATGTCAAGACTCTTTATTTGTAAGAAAAATATATATGGATGGAGACTTAAGTAAGATGGTGGCCAAAGGAGCCAGAATGGCTTCTCTCCATGAAACAAAGGACCAAAACATGAGGAAACAAGAGCTTTGTCATTCACCTCCACTGTGGACCATACTCTACTATACCCATCTGGGCGCATATAGATGGCCCCACCCTCAAAAGACACCCAGCCACACCATTCAGAAGTCTGTATGAATACTGAATCATCTACCCTTCAGTCTATGTAAACACAGAATTTTAACTGGATAGATGCAGGATGTGAGAAATGAAGAGATTTCTCTACTAATGCAGTTTCAGCCTCGCTATGAAGTATTCCTTGCTTTAGTGGGGTACTGGTCTCCAATTGGAGACTCTCCCAAATACCTCAACTCTTAGTTTGCAGAAATTTAACTCAACGATCATTTTAAATTCATTTTTTTAATTTTTTTTATTTTTAAAGAGAACAAAACCAAGCAAAACAAAACATAATAAAGCCAATCAAAACAAAACAGTGTAAGTGATACAGGACTTCAAAACAAGATAATAGGAAGTCAACAGTGGTTACCATAATGCATCTTGTCTTCAAAATAGCTGCCCATAACTTCAGACGCAGTAAAAAGCAAACGAAACAGAACAGAACCAATAAAACAAAGCTACAAATCCAATAAAAGGCTTCAAAACAAGATAATCATAAATCCAAAATGGCTACCATAATATATTTTGTTATCCTTGAAATAGCTGCTCATCCCATTGGATATAACAAAATCAAACACAAAAAAACAGAACCAAACCCAACCCAACAAAACAATGAAAATGATACAGGACTTCAGAACAAGATAATAGGGAAGTAACAATGGCTACCACCTTCAGAAGGAGATCCCCATAGATGCTACACCGTATATCAGTATCCTCTGAATAGATGATCAGACTACTGGCTTTAGGCCTGCAAAGTCAGAGATGCACTAAACACTACAAGCATCAAGTTGTATTTTACCTCATTAGCTATTATCACAGCCTGTGTTTCTCCGGATCAGCCAGTCACTTATGGGGATTGGGGGCTGCAGGGGGACTTGGCTTTTCTTATCTCCCAGGCCACATGCAGAAGGAGCTGCCATCTGGCTCTCCCCACAGTGGCCCATGCATGGTGCCAATTCGCAGGGAGGGCTTGCTTCTTGTTGACTTTTTAAATTCATTTTTTAATGATTTAAGTTAAAAATAATAATTCAAGAGATCGGCCCCAGAGATCCAGCCACGGCCATGGTGGAACCCAGGAGCCTGCACAAAGAAGCAATTTGCCTGCCCTCTTGGTAAGCGCCTTCCTCTGGCGTGAGCCAGGAGGAGACCCAGAGTGTCTCTTGAGCCTACCAGTGCTTGGAATCAAACATACCCCACCCCATTTAGCAACTGGGGACAGAGGTCTGAACATCTCTTGGCAGGATGACTGTATGCAACATAGCAAATATGGGGGGTCTCCTCTATCTTCTCTTTGAAAGCAAGTGTTTTCAGTTTTGTTTCCTTATGATTAATTGCTTTACTCTATTCAATATTCTCTTTCGATTGATTTTATAATGTTCTGCCTTTGGTCTGATTTTGCTATACTTAATTGACTAGACAACTATTGTGAAGATAATAAGATATACTATGGAACTTATTACTGTTATCCCGGTAACCTGCTGTGAAGTTCTGTACCAAATTCACTGCACTGTCTCAATTGGCTTTGTTCTGTTGTATTTCTACTACCTTCAAAATTTAAAAAATAAATGAAACAAACCATAGCATACAAAAAAATAATAATTCCTACCACATGATAATGAGGATTAGAGGAGGTAATACTAGCTCACTTTTGGTAGCCAACAAGATAATCGATAAACACTTGTAACTGAACGTTAACACGAAATAAATATTTGGCTCTTGTCTACTGATGGTAGTGAATACACAAAACCCTCAAAAGTTAATGCTAAGCTGTTCACAGGAATGTTCCACATGAAGCTATCCTGTTATCTCCTATAGACTTACAAAAGGCTCAGTGTTAACATGAAGGCAGAATATGTCCTATATACAACAGAAAAGGCTTTGGCTTCTTTTCTGAGATCAGTGTGTCAGGTGAGATGAAGGTGAAGAGCAAAACCCTTCTCACCTTTCTGGCCCTGGCTACTAAACTTCTATGTCTGAGACTCATCTATGGCATGAAATTCATTTACATATGTAATCACTGGGCTGTGAGGGAATTGAAGGGGTGTCTACGAAAACTGGTAATGAAAGACAAGGCAGTGAGTCAAAACTCAGTGGGCTCTCACGCTGTCCACCAGGGAAGACCGAATGTTAAGGTGGTAAATGAGGCAGTTTGATCCTACTTAGCTAGGGAAGGCCAGCTTCAACCAAAATGACCCAGGTACATGCGGACAAGTGAAGTGCAAAACCTGGTTACTCTGCTGCATTTGTAAACCTAGAAAGGATATAAGACTTAGCTATACTGCAAATGATGTCCTCATAAGTAATTAAATGTCATTTCTCACTCCTGTTAACTTTGTATTGTGAGAAGTCTCTGTATAGCACTTGTTTCCTAATGGCAGTGAGCCCCCCCACCCCACCCCGGCTCCTTTAAGAAGCCAAATCCAAAAACACAAATACAACTATCCACTGTGCTAAAAGTTAGGAAGCGCAACCTGCTAGGTTTGCTTTGGACAGCAAGCTGTCCGTATCTGCACCATAACTTTTAGAATAATATTAAACACACTGCTGAATCAAGCAGAAAATAAGGGGAGGTAGAAGCGGAAGTCCCATGAGGAACTAAACAGGTCACAAAAGGGTGGCCCTGAATTTCAGAAAGATTTTGCTTTACCGTCATGTAGGAACTGCTCGCAGAACATAACTGTCCATCTCAATGAGCCAAGCCTGCCTTTCCTCTCTCTGTTATTCTCCAGGTAGACTGGGTTTTCCCAGGTGGGCTTCTCCTCCGCTTCCTTCATACTAGAAATCCCTCCCTGGCCAGGGAATTGCACTCAGTTTGCTTTCGCTGGTAACTAAAGTCAGTCGGGTGCTATATCTCATTACACCCTATTTCATGGAACCGGAAAGAGGGGTCCCAGGGACGTCAGCAAGCAGGATTCCACAGTAAATGCTTCATGGGAATCAGTTAAAGAGGAAAAGCATTCTTACTCTGGAAGGCACAAGGGACCAAAAAAGGACACCCAGCATTGGCAGTCTTGCTGAACCCTAGTGAGGTACGGGTCAAACACCACCTATTGTTCTATAGTCACAGGATACTCAAGCAAATGCGCCAAAACTCTTGGCAGAGTATTTTGTTTGTTTGTTCTTTTCCACTTTTAACAGCTGAGGGAATCTTTCTACTATTTGAAATACATTTTCTTCTACAATTGACCATTGGTTACTTGTTTTGTAGTCACTTAAAACAGTAATTTTTCCGTTATTGTTGTATATATTTATGAGGTACAATATTAACTTTGACATATGAATACATTGTGAAATGATTAAAGTATGTTAAAGACTAATATAGTCATCATCTCACATCCTTTTTATGAGAACACTTAAAATCTACTATGTTACCAATTTTCAACTATACATTGCGTTGGTATCAACTATAGTGTATTGTACAAAACAAATACTGTACAAAACATCTCAAAAGTTTATAATTTTTTTTCAGCTAAAGGAACAGTTATAGCCTCAAAAAAGGGTTGTTGAGATTTATAAGGAAGAGATAATCTAGTCAAAGTACTTCAGTAAAAGATTACTGTGTGACTCCAGATAGGTACTGGCTCACAAACTTGGGAATGATAGAAATATATACAATGACACAGTGATTGTACACAGCTGAACATAGAGACTGAGGATAGTTCCGAGACTGATAATTTTTAGAAAGATAAAAATCATTTTAAATAAATGAAATTATTCAATTAAATTATCTGAAGACTATACTATGTGTAGTTGGGGAGTAGTGAAAAATGTTGAGAGAAGAAGGAACTCTATACCTTTTTAAAATAGAAAATTTATCCGGGAGTAGTGGCACACACCTGTAACCCCAGCACTTGGGGGGCTGAAGCAGGAGGGTCATTGAAAGTTCAAGGCCAGCCTGAACTACATAGTGAGATCTCATCTCAAAAATAAAATAAAATAGAAAATTCGCTGGGTATGGTGGCACATGCCTGTAATCCCAGCACGCAAGAGGCAGAGGCAGGAGGATCACTGCAAGTTCGAGGCCAGCCTGGGCTACCTAGTGAATTCAAAGCCAGCCTGGAATACATAGTGAGACCCTGTCTCAATCAATCGATCAATAAATAAAATAGAAAATTCTGTAAACTCTAAATGCTATGGTTTCAATGTTTGTTCAAAACTCACCTTGAAATTTAATTGTTATTACGACAGTATGAAGAGGTGGGGCAGAAACAGTTAGACTATGAAGGCTCCACCTATTTAAGGGTGACATAGGCCCCCTTTTTCTCTCTCACCCTCTCTGCCCTCCACCACATACCTTCTGCCACCTAAGGACACAGCAAGCAGGTCCTCACCGGATGTTGGCGCTGCTGACTGATGTGTCTCAGCTTCTAAGCCTGTGAGCCAATAAGTTGCTCTTCCTTATAAATTATGCAGTCTGCTTGGTGCAGTGGTGCACTCCTATATCCCAGCACTCAGGAAGCTGAGGCAGGAGGATCATTGCAAGTTTGAGACCAGCCTGGGCTACAAAGTGAGCCCAAGGCCAGCCTGAACTGCACAGTGTCTCAAAAAGACAAAGAACGAAAGAAGGAAGGAAAGGAAAGGAAGAAAGAAAGAAAAAGAAAAAGACAAGTAAGCAGTGTGTGATACTCTATGCTAGCAGCACAAAACAGATGAAATCACTGAGAAATTAAGTCCATACCTAGTGTAAAAAAATATATATTTGATTAGCAACACGTTATCATATTGTATAATTGTTTTTGTTCCAGACCTGAGGGCCTTGCACATTGTAGACAAGTGCTCTACCAGTAGTTTACAGCCCCAGACATATATTTTGTTTAAGAGAAAATTTTTCATCGTTAACAAAGAACATGTGTTTTAAAAATTGTCTTTCATTTAATGGCTATGGTTCCTACATTTTTAATAATATCCTCTACATCTGGGAAATGTGTTGTAATATAATATGGAAAGCAAAACCTCACCTTTAACAGTTTGATCTCTTAAGTGGTAAAATAGAATCAGAGAAATTAAGGGACCTGGTCAAAATTCCTTGACCTCTAACCCAGGTTTTTTTCATAGGTTCCAATTTGTTTTATCCATCTTAATAGTCTGTGAAGAAAATTCCAAATCGAGATTGAGGGAAAGAAGTATTTCCAAGAAGTCAAATTAAATGAGCTTATGCTTTGAAATAATTTGAGATACACAGCAGTGCTATAAAACATAAATGATAAACATAAATGATAAAAGAAAGCTGTGGGGAAATGTGACCTTTTAAAATGACCACCTACAAAGAAATTAAAACTATTTTATACAAGGGGCAAAGAAATGCCTTAAGAAGGAAAAAGAAAATGTGAGGAAAATTCAATTTTCTCTGCCAGAATGGACCTGCTTTGAATGAAATCATTTTAGTTTCACTGAAATTATGTCATTGCAGTGAATTTTATGGCATTACTTATAACCATATTAATTTCCTCAGTAGACAAAGAAAATGTTGAAAGTAAAAATCATGAAGTCAGAGGTAATTCAAGCTTATTGCAGCTAATACTTCAAAGATAATAACTAAAAATTGGTGAAGTCTGTATGTTGCCCTTATTTGAAAAGGCATGTGAGCCCTTGAAATAAACATTCAGCATTAGCAGGTGAAAAGAATTTAGAGAAAACATCAGAGAAAGTTTTAAAATCTCAGAACTCCCGCTACCCTCTCTCAGATCTACAAAAGAAATGGTCCTTTTTTCCTCAACATTTGTACTTGATACAGTCCTAACTCCACACCTAGTATCTAGAATATATAAAGAAATCAAAAAAATTAGAGCCCCCAAATTTAAAGACGCAATTAAAAATGGGCACCTGAAATGAATAGACATTTTTGAGATGAAGAAATACAAGCTGCTAATAAATACATGAAAACACTGTTTGATGTTGATGGCCATTTGAGAAATGCAAATTAAAACAACACTGAGGTTTGAGATTTCATCTCACTCCAGAAAGAATGGCTATCATCAGAGAATCAACCAGTAACAAATGTTGGTGAGATTATGGGGAAAAGAATCTTCTCCACTGTTTGTGGGAGTATAGATTGGTGCAACCACTGTGGAAATCAGTCTGGAGATTCCTCAGAAAATGAGAAGTAGAAATTTCATTTGACCTAGCTATACCCCTACTATGTATCTTCCCAAAAGATTTAAGTGCATCATTCAACAGCGCTGTATGCATACCCATGGTTTTTAGCAGCATAATTCATAATAGCCAAATCTTGGAAACAGGCTGCCTTGATGTCCATCAACAGATGGATAAAAAAAGTGGTATTTATACACAATGGACTACTACTTTGTCATAAAAAGGATTAATTTGAGTCATTTGTAAGAAAATGGATGCAACTGGAGTTCATAATGTTAAGTGAAGTAACTCACACACACAAGTTTAAATATCACATGGTGTCTCTCATATGAAAAACTCAATATAAAGTACAAAATAAAATACAGATAGCAGGGAAAAAAGAGAAAGAAAAACAAAGGGATTATGATTCAGTGTGGACAATGTATCCAAAAGTATACCTTGACTTCATACAATTTTCTTAAATGTTTAATATATTCATTGGCCTATTCGTCTGGCTTTCAATCTGAATAAATGATAATTAACTTTATAAGGTCTTTTAAATAAATGAATTTGATGCTGGAAAAGTAAAAGGGTAGATGGAGGGAAGGGAGAAAAAGAAGGGAACTGGAATATGTACATGTACCAATATCCTACAGTGAATATAATCATTATGTATTGCAAACATGTACTAATAGAAGTCAAAAAAATATGACATTTAGTCTAATGTCTGGCTCATAATTCTCTGTGGATACAACTATTAACTCATGTTAACTCCTACCATTACTATTAGCACACAAGGCATCCTACCTACCTGGAAATCATTTACACGGCCGTTCATGGGACCCTCAATATTTTCTCATTCTTCAAAGCGAACGCAGCATTTTCTAAGTCCCTGATTATTCACATCAGTTAAAAATAAGACAGTAATAAAAATCTGCTCCTTTCAGACACCAGCACTGACCATCCAAGTCTGACCACTGCCCTGTGAATTTAGAGGGGCAGGGAAATACCTCAGATTCAAAACCTTTGACCCCACCATTGACCATTTTGAGTTTTCTGAATGTTTTGTTTTGTTGGTTTTTTGAGACAGGGCCTTGCTATCTGGTCCAGACTACCTTGAGTTTGTCTCAATTCTCCTGCCTCAGCCTCCCAAGTGGTGGAACGACAAGCTTGCACCACCATTCCCGGCTGAGTTCTCTAGATTTTTAATAGTGACATTGGTTTCTTTTGTTTGTATTTAAGATACTTCCAATATTGTTTTTTATTTCATTTTACTTTTCCAGAAGACTTTATTGCCAGATATTATAATAAGATAAAACAAATACACAGATGTGCATACATGAAGGTGCACACAGAGCCATCCGTGCTTACACACCCAAACTGGCACATCTTGCAGAAACTGGTTTTTGAAGGAAAGAGCTGAGGCAAGAGAATCCAGACAGCAGAACACACAGAGACATCAGGCGCAGGTTGCAGCCTGGCGGAGCCCCAGGCGTCCCTGAGCCCCAGCCAAAGCAACATCTGACGGCCGGTTTTAAGCCCTGCTAGATAGTTTGTGTCTGGTCCTTCACCGTTTGGATGAAATCCTTGTCTGATCTGAAACGTCTGCTTACCCCTTTAGCATTGTTCAAATGCCAATCCAAAATCTTAGAAGTTAGAATCTTTTCAAATCTTAGAAGTTATTTCACTTCTAAGTAAAATGGTTCTGGGGAAAAAAATTTGGATTTCCATTTCTAAAATAACCAATTGATAAAAAATCAGTTCTCCATAGCTTCATCATTGTGATTATTCATAGGAATAGTTGCCTTTTACTACATCTGCACTACCCAGCTCAATCACTGACCTATCAGACTCAGTGTTACTCTCACTGCTTCCAAAATGATGGATTAAAATATGCTACGAAGTTCACTAACGTCATTTTCCAAACTTTCACAAAAAGTCCAAAATAAGAATTCCATAAATGTTTTAATAAATGCATTTTTAAGAACACATCTTCAGAAAAAAACACCTTCTGTTGGCTATTAATGGAAACAATTATTAAAAGATAAATCATGTTCCATCTCAAACAGTTTTACATACATGTTAAGAAATAGTAAAACTGTCTGGTCATATAGCTCAGGGGCACAGTGCCTGCCTGGCAAGCATGAGGTTGTGAGTTCAATTCTCAGTACCAAAAATAAATAGTAAATAAATAAATAGTAAAATAAATTCTGATATCCAGTCTTTTGCTGGCGATTCTCTGTTACATTGTCTTCTGAGACAACAATGAGTTATATATGAACTCAAGGGGATGGTAGGATCCAATGTAGAGCAGCTATTTCTAAACTATTTGCACAAAATGTGAGCTCCTTGAGATACTATAGTGTTCTAAGTATTGTACACATATATAAAACTTGGAAACACTGAATATTATTTACTCCCCTTGGAGAATCACAGGTATTTCTAAAGGCTCTGGGAAATACTTCAGTAAGGAAAATCATTATCTTTGTTTTGCCAATATTTTACAGATTTATTTACTAATCAGTTCCTTAATTCAAGTAAATCAATTGGCTTTCCACAAACCTAGTATTTCCACTTTGAAGAAAAATGGGCCAAAATCTCTACTTAAGAAGTATAAAATTCTACATAGGAGCCTAGGTAAACTTCTTTCTCATCTTCTCATTCCTTATTTCTCAGTTCCAGGCCATTCATAACAAAGATCATAATTATTTTTCCCTTTGATTTCAACAAGTCTCTGTCACTCTTTGAAGATACATTAAATCATTTTAAGAGGGAAAAGCTTGTGATATGAAAACTTGCAGATTAAAATAATTCCATTCCTACCCTCTGATGCATAGGTTCCATTTAGTAACTTGCTTCCAAAGATTAAAACATGAAAAAGGAAAGAAGATAACCTTGCTACTTTGGCAGGCTGGTCAAGGTTATTGTCATCAGTGACAATTTATGTTGATATCGTGCACTCTTGGTGTGATGTGATTAGAAGGGCATTTCATCTCTGCATTACTCTCCCCAAAACTTCATAACCCTGAGGTAACCACAAGAAAGAAAACAAGAGAAATGAAATTGAGAGTTACTCTACAAAATGCCTGATCAGTACTTCTGAAACCTGTCAAAGTCATGAAAAACAAGAGAAAACTAAGAAACTGTTTCAGATCAAAGAAGACTAAGAAGATAGGGTGACTAATGTTTTATTGTTTTGTAGACGGCATCCTGGGGTTAAAAAAAAGATGATGGTGAAAAACTAGTGCAGTCCAAATAAAGTCTGGGATTTAGTTAATAGTAATGCACCTGTGTTGGTTTCCTAGTTCTTACAAATGATTGTGTCAGATATTGAAATAGATGAAAAGGAACATGAGACATATAGGACCTCTTTGTACTTCTTTTCAACTTTCACGTAAATCTAAAACTATTCCTAAATAAAATATTTATTTAAAAAGACATAGTAGTAATAGTGCTGGGAGATGTAGCTTATTGGTATGGCATTTGCCTACCATGCACAAAGCCCTGGGTTTGTTACCTAGCATAACAGTAGCCGTATGATGATAACTGCAGGTAAAATTTTTGAATATGTAAATCAGTTCTTTTTTTAAAAAAAAGTAATTATAAGATGAGAGCCTAAATCTGAATTCAAATCTGGAGACAACTTTAAATCTCAGTTCTGTCACCTGTTAATTCCATGACCTTGCACCATATCTAAATTTGCTCATCTTTAAAATGGAAGAATACGTTCATAATACATCTAGTTTCAAAAGGATTAAAAGTTAATGATGCAAACTGTTTAGAACAATACTTATCAGCTGTTAAGCACTTGATTAGCTACAACTGTTATGCTATTATTTATTAATAGGAGTTTTAAATCCGTAAGAGCTCTCATTGCCAAGGAACAGACTATAAATAAATGATTACATACTTGCAAAACAAATCAGTGGATTAAATTTTACTACATTAGAAATAGTAAATTACTGTATATGCAAGGTGGGTAGTAAAACCTCTCTTCATTAGTCAGACTCTACTGAGAGTATTGGACATGGCTATGCTAGTTAGCCACTAGCAAACACGTATTCAAAAATAATCAAGATTCCGAAAACTTGCCAGATATAGAGGCAACTGGAAAAATTGGATATGTTTAACTGGAAAATAGAAATTTCTGGGGTAATGGGATATTGTTTTAAATGCATGAAATATTTTCACATTAAAATAAGTTGATATTTATGTAATGACTTTAAAGCCAAACTTAAAAGGAACCTGAATAACTTCTATAAGTACTAATACAGATATTTAATACTTAAAAGAAATATCTCCACTCAATTAAGATTCAATATAAAGAACTTTAAAAATATTAATAGAACTTTCCCTCAAGGATCTTATGTTCTACTATGTAGTAAATTCATACTTCTTACATATATATAATACGCCTCTCTTACATTTCACATTTGTTTAATTTTGTTACTAATTAATGTACTAAGATTAAAAGGATTAAAGAAAGTATTAAAATAAAATTAAGATAAAGAATTAAGATTAATACAAAGATTTTCTGTTATTCGGTTCAGAAAGCCCTGGAATTCTTTCACTCTATGCATGGCTTTATACTATTGTGTTATGTTTGATATTATTGTAATTGAAACTATGCTCAGCTATAGCAGAGTAAGAGATATGGTGTTAGATACTGTTGATGTCCAGTTGACTTAATATAAAGTACTGTGTTGCCTATGTTGTCCTCTTCTGATCTGCTCTGTACTGCCCCCTTTTGTTTTATTCTCTTTTAAATAAAAAAAAAATCCCCTAAAAAAAAAAAAGATTAATACAAAGAGATCACTTGGTAAAATTTTAATTTCTTAAACTCTGCCTGAGACCAAAGATACAGCTCAGTGAAACAGCACTTGCCTGGCAAGCGTTAGGCCTTGAATTTAATTCTCAGTAACAAAAAACAAAAGAACAAACAAACAAAAACCACACCTACCTGTATTTAAAACAGAGCAAGAAGTGTTCCATGTTTTAAAACCCTAATGCGTATTTTAGGGTAATACTATAAGATGAAAATAAATGTGAAAAGGTCCTCCACACTTCTCATCCTACCTTTACAATGTTTTTTTCTTAACGATACTCCCAACATGGTATTTTACTCAATGAGATGTTAAATATTTTCCATCAGGTGGAGTCTCCGTAATAGCATCACAGGGTACTATAAAGTAGGTGCAGGAAGACTGGAGCAGGATGCAGGCGCGTGATTTTAAACAGACACTTGAGGAAGAGCCGTGGAGAAACAACTGAGCAAAGCTTTCAGGCAGTGAGGAAAGAGTCACAGGGGGACCTGGGAGAGGCAAGAACACTCCAGAAAGAGGGTTTCCTCCTCGGCTTACGACGTTCTTTCTTCTGTTCTCATAATGCAAATATTCTTGAAGTGCTGAGACTTTAAACTATGCATCCCCACCCTGGCTTCTCTCCTGGGCTCCAGATCCGCATTCCCACTGCCAGCCTCTCATCTCCGTCTGGGTGTCCTCTCATGTTTTTCTGTTGTTGCCTCAACAAATTACCACAAAGTACAGAGCCTAACACAATGTCAGTGTAAACTTTCACATTCTGGAAGCCAAAAGCCCAAAACCAAGATGGCAGAAGGACTGCAGCCCCTCCAGAGCTCTAGGAGAAAACCCATTCTCGGCCTTTTCTGGTTTCTGAGGCTCCAGATATTCCTCAGCTTCTGCCTGTGTGACTCCAGTCCCTGCCTCCACCTTTACTGTATCCTCCTTTCTTCTGTTTCTGTCTTGTCTTCCTGCAAGAGCACTTCCCATTGGATTTGGAGCCCTTCTAGATAATCAACAATGATGGTGTCCGGGGATCATGAACATAAGGACATCTGAAAGACCTTTTTCCAAATGAGGCACACCAGTAGGTTCCAGAGAGGAGGACCTGAACGTATCATTTGGGCAGTTACTTTTCGACTCACCACACCCACACACCCTGAGATTTGCTACTGTGTTCACATCTGAAGACTTGGTCTTTCTCCATTCACCCTTCCTCTATTGCCTTCCTCCTGCAGTTTTCTCTTTGACCCTGGCTCCATGCTGGACTCCTGTCACCCTGATGGCTCCATTCCCTCACCCCTCACAATAATTAAATACCTACCTCTCCCCTTGCTTTCTTTGCCTTCCAATTTCACTATCCTATCCTCTTCCACCGTCTCACAAAAGCATTTTCTACTCCCAACTTTGCTCCTATTCCTATTCCAAGTCACCTGCTACAGTTCCAAGCAGAATCCCAGTAGGAGAGATCTGCTCATACTCTGTGCTCTTCTTTTGCCCCATTTAGTGGCTTCTTCCACATGTGGTGTATTAGTCAGGGTTTTACTAGAGAAACGGATAGAACCCAAATGTATGAGAAATGACAAGATTGGCTTGTCAGCCACGTCTGGGTGAGGAAGCAGAGGGTGTGTGCAAGCTGGAGGCCGGAGGATTCAGTCCAAGGCCTGGAGCTTAGCGCACTGTTCCATGCAAGTCCACACCAGGAGGCTGATGGGTCTGCAGTGGAAGGTTAGAGTCTGTGCGGGAAAGCTCAAGGGTCCGTGGCAGAGGCTGGGGAGTCCGCACTGGAAACCAGGAGACAACGTCCAAGCTGAAAGTGAAGACTGGAGCGCCTCTGAAGAACTGAAAGTACCACAGCCATCCTCAGCAACCGGAAGGTCCCGAGCTTCAGTGACAATGATAACAGCTGACTTCATATCAGGAAACCAGCATGACAAGCTTCTCTGGGAGATCGAGCAGCACACTGTCTTCCCCACTGCAGGCAGGAAGCAATGCTCAAAGTAAGGGTGCGAGCTCCCCTAAAGTGCATCACAGCCATTCTTAGCCACAACAAGGTTGTGAGCACCTCTGACAGTAACAACCAAGTTCATATCAGGAAAGAAGCTCAACAAACTCTTCCAGGAGAAGCCATGGCAATAGCAGAACCAACAACACCAACAAGAACCAGCAACACTACTTCTTCCTCGCTAGTTCTCCTTTTTATCTTGCTAACGATCCTCAGGTGGGCCGTCCACACCCAGCACCACGTTGATCAGTTCAGCTGGTGTTACAAGTAGATCACATAATCAATCCACCACAGGTGGCCTGTGAGCTCTATACCACCCCACCCTCAGAGCTCTGGAGACTTCTACTGCAGCCTCCCAGCCCAGCGGTCCCTGCCTCCTACTTCTTCAGATCCCCAAACCATCCCTAACACAGTGCCTTTGGGTCTTCATTTTTCCTAATCTCCAAAACGGAAAACTCCCTGGAGTCCTTTCCCCCTAAATGATCTATTATTCAGCTTTAGAATTCTCCTTCCATAAAATCGAATATTTCAGATTCTACACATAAACAAAATAATGTAATATTTTACTTTCTGTGCCCAGCTTATTTCCCTTAGTATAATATACTCCTGGTTCACCTGTGTTTTCACAGAAGGCACAATTTCCCTTGTTTTAAAGTTGAAAATGTATCACGTTTTCTCTGTGTTATTTTGGTACCTTGGCTCTGTGAATAATGCTGCCATGAACATGGGAGTACAGATACTTTTTCAAGACTCTGATGCACTTCCTTTGGGTGTATATCAAGAAGCAGATTGCTGCGTTTGAGGCAGTTCTTGTTTTAAGTTTTGAGAAGCATCCATGTTGGTTTCTCCATAATTGTACCAGTTCACATTCCCATCTATAGCATGCAAAGGGTTCCTTTGGTCAGTTCTCTTACCAACATTTGTTCTCATTTGTCTTTGACAATAGCCATTCTAACAGATAGGAAATGACATCTCATTGTGGTTTTGATTTGCATTTCCTAAAGGATTTGTGATGTTGAGCACCTTTATATATACCTGCTACCTATTTTATTTCTTTGAAAGATGTCTGTTCAAGTCCACTGCCCATTTTTTAAACAGGTTTTGGTGGGGAGGTTGTTTATGATGTCAAGTTATGAGTCCTCCGTATATATTTTTAGTACTCATTCATCTGATGTATGGCTTGCAAATATAACTCTGTGAGTTTCCATTTCACTCTAGGGGCTGTTTTCTTTGCCCTGCTAAAGTTTTTTAATTTCATGCAATCTTAGATTCTATTTTTGTTTTTGTTGCCAGTGCTTGTGTTGTCATATACACAATTCACTCATCATTTCTTATCTAATGGCAGCACCTGTAGAATGTTTCAACTTTCCTTATTTGCACAAAACTATACTTACAAACCCAAGTCTTTTCCTATAAGCAGTAGTGACATTCAGTTCTCCCGCACCCAATTCTCCACTCATGTTTTCTTCCAGTAATGTAAGAAATCTTTATATCCAAACTGTGTTTCCTGTGTGAGATATTAAAGCTAGAAGGGCCTGTGGGTTATCAGGCCTGCCACTTTCCCTTGAAAGATAATAAAGGCAACCAAGAAGCAGAGTCTAGGGCTTCAGGTTACATTTTCATTGCAGCACCTGAACAAAAATCTTAATTCAGCAAAGTGTCTTCCCAGTCTGCCTGTTTCCTTCTCATTTCAGACTGAGGAAGAGAAATTTGCCTATCAGAGAATTACATTCCAAAACATATATAATAATTTGTAGATCATTGTTATCTTATAAATTACCAGAGCAAGGAAGAATACTAGTATTTACTGAGCCCCTGCTATAGGTCTACCACCTTGTTAAGGGCATTTGGTGTCCTGTTTTATTTAATCCATAGAGGAATCCTATAAATTAAATATTTTCTTCCAATATTCCATATTACAAAAATTCAAAGGAGACAGTAACTTTTCAAATTAAGGCACATTGTAAATACCATACTTTCCAGATCTGTCTCAAAGTAGAAAGCATTCTCTTGCCTCTGAACTAGAAATTCTTTTGTAAAAATGTCCTTAGCTATTGGGCCATGACAAACTCTTCAACTGTACCCCTCACTGGTTTGAAACCATAAGGCCTTTGTGTGAAAGAGTTCTTTCATATTTATATGCTATTTAGGGGATAAGGACTTCCTAAGTTTACCAAAGACAGATAAATATCTCAGTATATTACTAAAATTTGCACAGAGTTCTAATTCAGTGTCCTACTAATGTTGAAGTGTTACACCAAGCTGCTTCATGCACACTGACACAAAACCAGCGGAATTTTGGCATTTTGTATCTTGGTTAGTGACACAACAGAAGAGTAGCTCTCATTCGGTCACTGCCACTGTTTTCACATTTTATTTGTAAACTCATCATCATCATTGGATATTAGCAAAAGAAGCTAAGAGTATTGCCTCCTCTGCTGCCATGGGCCCAGAGGAGAAGCCACACCCCAAGGCCCCATCACCACTAGGGGAGCACTGGTGTGTCACAGTCTCACACCTCTCCACTGCCCTGGGCACTTCAGAGGAACCCAGGTGCCCAGCCCAATCCCCTGCACCAAGTTATGGGCAGCCAGTGCAGGAATCACCTGGGACTCAGCAATCAGCTGATTCACAGGGACACAGAAAAATGTCAAGGTGAGGGAGCAAGATGAAATCTCAGACCTCCGCCCGCCCAGATCAAGTCCAGGTGACACCGACAGAGAAGAATTTAGAAGTCACACACCTGAACTTTCTAAAATGATAGCAACTGAAGTAAAGAAACAACTTTACGGCCCAAGGATTTAGCTCAGTGGCATAAGCGCTTGCCTGGCAAGTGCTAGGTCATGAGTTCAATCCCTGGTACCAAGAAAAAAAAAGAAAGAAAGAAAAGAAACAACTTAGTGCTTATATTGTTTGATTAACTTTTCATGCCCATGTTTCATAGTCTGAGCTACTATTTAGAGTACAACAATGTGCAATATAGTAACAATTGTTGGTTTCCTACTGTTGTGTTTTGAAATCCAGTATCATTCTCATTGAGTTTTTTTTATTGTTTTGTTTTGTTTTATTCTCTTTAAAATGAAAGAAAATTCCTGAACTTCAAAAAAAAGACAGTATTGGCTCCTGAGTCCAAACTCCTTTTGCTGTGTCCACTGGAAAGTTGCTTAACCTTTCTACCTCTTAGTTTCTTCTGGGAGTTGTTTCCCGTACAATTAAAGGAGGTATATGCCTAGCACTTTCACTAGTTAATATCATTTTTTTTTTGTCTTTTTGAAACAGGGTCTTTCTATGCAATTCAGACTGGCCTTGGGCTCCCTTTGTAGCCCAGGCTAGTCTTGAACTTGCAACGATCCACCTTCCTCAGCCTCCTAAGTGCTGGGATTACAGGAATGCACCACCACACCTGGCTCAATATCATTACTTTAACTTGGTGGTGTAAGATTATTTAAGTCAAGAGTGTGTAGAAATGCATATTAGCATAAATACTCCTAGTTTTTAATTATCCACTAAAGGAAATTTAAATACCTCTGTCTTAGTTACTTTCTTATCACTGAGACATGATACCTAACACTCACAACTGTAAAAAGGAAAGGATTATTTCGGCTCACTGTGTATAGAGGTTTCAGCCCATAAGTGCCTGGCAAGACTGGGCAGCATGGCAGAGGGACATAACAGAGGAGAACAAGCTCCTGGCCTGGCAGGCAGAAAGCAGAGAGAGATCAAGGGAGGAAGAAGGGAGATAGACTCCTCCAGGCCACACCCCCAGTGACCACCTCCTCCTACCAGGCTATGCTCCCAACATCTAGCTAGTTATAAAGTCATCAGTGCACTAATCCACTGATGAGTATCACACACCTGTGACACTCACTTCCCTAAAACCCCACCTATGAGTGCACAAGGTTTGGGGGACCATCTAGACATAAAGCATAACAACTTTTTCCTCTCTTTCTCTCCCACTTTGCTTCCCAGTTGCTACAAAGTAAGCAGATTTGCTCCACCACACGATCCCCACCACGGTGTTCTTCCTCACCACAGGCCCAAAATGGACAAAGTCAATCAACTGTGGACTAAAACCTCTATGACTGTGAGCCAAAATCAACATTTCTCCCTTTGAAGTTATCTATCTCAGATATTTTCCATAGCAACAGAACACTAACACCATTATTGGCCTTCATGCATCTTAACTCCTCGGTGACACTGTGTTCTCCAGAGAACAGGAACTCTGTGAATGATAAGTGACCTCCCGTGTCACTGAGCAGTTTGCATTTAGAAGATTCCTTGTAAGAATTAAAGACGATAATTGTAGCTACTCTTTGGGGGTTGGTATAGTCTCTCATACTCTGGAACACAAGAAAATAATTATCTTTATGGCTGGGCTTTGGTTGGGATCAGAATACCATTATAGACTTTGCAATTTGCAGTGTTCAAGTTATTTCTCCGATAATGAGGATGAAACTGGAAAATTTAACTACAAATTCACAAATAAGAATTTAATAAGTCCTAGAAATCTTCTAGTACAGGAATTTAATAAGCACTTTGGAAGTGGCAAAAGTCCAAAGTTAAAAACGGTCAAGAAGATGAGAGTCTGACAGGTACTGACCCTGCACAGGGGAACCAGTATCATGAATCATTGCTGCCTTTCGCTGCACTAACGACCTACACTTGCATTGATTGGCAAGGGTTCTTCCATGTCTGGGAACTGACTTAAGTCACTCGAGATTTTTATTTTAATAATGATTGATGTCTAAAGTGTCTCCCTAGCAAAAGTTTTTCTGCTCTGACATTCAAAACTTTATGTCACAGCTCCAAAAAAAAAAAATGTGCCAGATGGTGAAAACCAGTGGGAATTTAAATCTGCTAAGTACATCTTTGCTCCTTAGTAAATTAGAGTTAAAAGTTTGGAGAAGGGGAAACACCTGCCAAAGATCAATCCTGTTTGTTACACAATAATAAGAAACAACTACTTAACTTTCTTCCACACAAAGCAAAGTTGTTTGATAAGGATGGTCATCCTTCATAATCAAATAGAGCCAAACTCAGAACAATATTTTACAGTAAATATTATTCTTCCCATCTAGGTCATCATCTCAACTTTAAAAGAAGTTAATGTAAGCCAGGTGTGGTCGTTCATGCCCGTAATCCCAGGACTCGGGAGGCTGAGGCAAGAGGATTGTTGCAAGTTTGAGACAAACCTGGGCTACAAAGTGAGCTCAAGGCCAGCCTGAACTGCATTGCAAGATCTTGTCTCAAAAAGACCCCCCCCCAAAAAAGTTAATATAAAACAAAGAAGTCATGTCTTTTGTGTTGATATTTTACTTCATTCCAAAATGTTGGTTCACATTGTACAGTTCTGTTTATTTCTTTCTGTATTGAAACAGGAAAGTAACAGGAAAGATGAGCACATTGTATGAAAGAAGTAATTATTTTTGTACAATATGAATTATGTGGAAGTAGAAGCTGTAGATATAAGTACACACTGAACCTATGACTGGCTTAGCATTACTTCCTTTACCAACTGTTGATCAAAAAAGTCACAGCGCCTCCATGATTTAAGTAAAAAGAGAAATAGACCGCATTCTGATGGGGGTTTGACCAGGCAAATCTGTTATTCATATAAACATAGCTCTGTGTATTTAAGAAAAAATTGAATATACATTTACACATACACACACATATATATGTATGGATATATGAATCTTGTTAAAAATATTTGCCTGAAACCAGAAGCAAGAGCATCTCCTGAGATCCGCGCCATGCTGGAACTTAGGGCGCCGAGCCAACCAGTAAGCAGCCTGCCGCCCTGGAAAGGGACTGTGGTGTGGGGAGCCACGGCCACCCCAGGGCGGGGAAACAAGCAAGGGCGTCTCCTGAGATCCGCGCCATGCTGGAAATTAGGGCACCGAGCCAACCAGTAAGCAGCCTGCCGCCCTGGTAAGTGACTGTGGTCTGGCAAGCCGTGGCCACCCCAGGACGGGGAAACAAGAAGCAAGAGCATTTCCTGAGATCCGTGCCATGTTGGAACTTAGGGCGCCGAGCCAACCAGTAACCAGCCTGCTGCCTACCAGGGCGCGGCTTAGAATCAAACATACCACACCACACCCCCCGTAACAATTGGGATTCAGGGATCTGGGTATCTCTTAGGAGGTGACCATATTTGGTACAGCAAGTTGGGGGAGTTTCCTTCTACTATCTCTGAAGGCAGATATTTTTATCGCCATTTTGCTTTGTCCTGATTAATGGTATTGCTCTATTCAATACTGTGTTGATGTGTTCTATAATGTTGTGTTATTTCTTTGATTTTGCTGTACCTAGTAGAAGAACAACTATTGTGAAGACAACGAGATATGCAATGTTGCCTGTTACTCTTGTCCTGGTGACCTGCTTTGATGTTCTGTACCAACTTCACTATACTGTCTCAATTGGCTTTATTCCATCCTGTTTTTTTTGTAACTGTTTGCAGCCTCACTGTGTGTTCACTTTGTATGCCTTAATTTTGTAACATGAACAGCTATTTCGGGGAGTATGTGGTTTGTCAACTAGTGATTTATGGGTTTTTTTTGAGGTTTTGTATTGTTTCTACCCTTTTTTCTATATTGCTTTTTTTTTCTCTTTAAATAAAATTTAAAAAAAATATTTGCCTCTCAGAATAGAGAATTCAAAGAACTCAAGTTATTTGAACAACTAAAATTTAAATATCAGAATTATAACACATATTTACTTGTTGCTTTTTTCCATTTTTAAAATTCTTTTTAAAGAGTATTAAAGAAACATGGAGAAGGGGAAGTGAAAAGAATTAAAATGTGTTATATACATGTTCTAACTCCCCACAATGGATGAAATCATTATGTATTCCAAACATGTAAATATATATATATATATATATATATATATATATATATATATATATATATATAAATTATGTGCTTCCAGATACACTTTTGCCCATGACAAATCCATAGCATCTTTTGTTTGTTCTATTTTCCCAACAGCTAGTATATTTGTCATTGGAGGAAATTCAATTTGATTTAGCAAACATCTTTTGGTATTTTACTATATAAAGCTGTTTAAGATATTAGATAACAAGTCAATGGCATGTCAGACTCTAAAATTCCCTTGACCTCATCCTTACCCTTCTTACGGGAAGCCATGACTAACTCTGGTGGAAATCGTTGTTAGGTGTACTCATAATTATCCTGTTAATTCTATATTTGGCACATGTATACTAAATTGTTTCTTTGCCTGTGTCTCCTCCAGACTTAAAACTGTACACCTACCCAAGATGAAAATGCCTGGTGTCTACCCAGGGCCTTGAGATCGACCCTCTGGAGATTATCTCTGACTGCCCAACAACAACTATGACTCCCTTCAGCCTGCAGAAGCCAGATCAGTCATCGCCCATTATTTCTTCAGGGCAGTTTGGGGTACTTCTTCAGAGAGGGGAATGCTGTAGGCAGCTGAGTTAGATAGAAATATTATAGGCAGTCAGACAAGGCTGGCCGCTGGAAGGAGCCTGTGCCAAAGACCAGATACCTTGCAACCTCCCACTGTGAGTCAAACTTTGAGAAAAAAGATAAAACAAATGCAGCCACATACTTCCTAAGGATAAACATCAGGGACTGATATTCTAAATAAGTATCCATCACCTTGAGGGAGCCAGACAGAGCCACTAAGCCAACCCCTTACAGGAAAATGCCCTGTTCTGTATTCATGCCCACTTGCTATATTACTCACTTCCCCATTTGCCCTCGACTTAATCAATTTTACTTGAACAATTATTCTCATGATCTTATTGTTTGACCATAGTTCTGTCCCACCCCATGGCCACCTTGCGATTTCCCATTTTTCTCCACCTGAGACCTGCTTCACCTCTTGGATTTTCTCTATAAAATCCATTTGCCACTCAGGACCCCTTCTGTCTCTCTCTCAGACAGAAGCTTTCTTTCTCCAATAAATATATACTGCTCTTTAAAAAAAATAAAATAAAATAAAGCACAACAGGGGAAACAGACGGATGAGGGAAGCTAATTTACCAAAACACTGGTGACCATGAAGGAGGTGAGAAGGGCCAAAGCACCATCGCGGGACCAGGCACATGGCAGAGGTGTCCTGGGGACCCCCGGCCAGAGGTTCTGATCCTGACCTGCCGTTCATCACCTCCACAGGCTCAAGCTGGCTTCATCTGCAAAACGTGGCAATAATAGTAAACACACCACAAGTGTAATGTGAGGGTTAAATGAGTAAATATGTGTAAACTTCATGTGCAATGACTTGTATATGAGAAACACTCAATTCACATTAACTATTATTATTATTATTAGAGATATTCAATACAAGTGCTATGGTGTTCAGTGAAAAAGATACTGCATTCAATTTAGAGGGTTAGAAAATGTTTCAGAAAAGGAAATACTGTGCTGCACTTGGAACTGGGTTTTTTTAATGGACCTCATTTTGAGAAGCATGGAGGAGTGTCCAGGTAGAGGAAGAAAAGCTTAGAGCATGGTATAAAGTACCACATCAGTGCTGCTTCACCAAGAGCATTTCCTGAGATCTGCGCCATGCTGGAACTCAGGGCGCCAAGCCAACCAGTAAGCAGCCTGCCGCCCTAGTAAGTGACTGTGGTCTGGCAAGCCGTGGCCACCCCAGGGCGGGGAAACAAGAAGCAAGAGCGTTTGCTGAGATCCTCGCCATGTTGGAACTTAGGGCACCGAGCCAACCAGTAAGCAGCCTGCCGCCCTGGTAAGTGACTGTGGTCTGGGGAGCTGCGGCCACCCCAGGGCAGGGAAACAAGAAGCAAGAGCATTTCCTGAGATCCATGCCATGTTGGAACTTAGGGCGCCGAGCCAACCAGTAGGTAGCCTGCTGCCTACCGGGGCGCGGGCTTAGAATCAAACATACCACATCCCCCCCCCCCCCGTTAACAATTGGGATCCAGGGATCTGGGTATCTCTTAGGAGGTGACCATATTTGGTACAGCAAGTCGGGGGAGTTTCCTTCTACTATGTCTGAAGGCAGATATTTTTATCGCCATTTTGCTTTGTCCTGATTAATGGTGTTGCTCTATTCAATACTCTGTGTTGATGTGTTCTATAATGTTGTGTATTTCTTTGATTTTGCTGTACCTAGTAGAAGAACAACTATTGTGAAGACAATGAGATATACAATGTTGCCTGTTACTGTTGTCCTGGCGACCTGCTGTGATGTTCTGTGCCAATTTCACTATACTGTCTCAATTGGCTTTATTCCATCCTGTTTTTTTGTAACTGTTTGCAGCCTCACTGTGTGTTCACTTTGTATGCCTTAATTTTGTAACATGAACAGCTATTTCTGGGAGGACAGTATGTGGTTTGTCAACTAGTGATTTATGGTTGTTTTTGAGGTTTTGTATTGTTTCTACCCTTTTATCTGTATTGCTTTTTTTTTCTCTTTAAATAAAATTTAAAAAAAAAAATAAAAATATACTGCTTCACAGAGTTCTGAGATGCTTGTACTGGGGAAAAGAGGGAGGAGTCTACCAAAGTGTCAGTGGGAAAACCCACACTTCACAGGCAAGACTTTTAACAGGAAGCTGGTTCCACGAGTGGACCATTGTCAAATAACTTCAAACACATATACTGACAAGAAACAAGAATGTCCAGGCCATTCCCAAACAGAAGGCAACAACTCACTAATCTAACCTTAAAATCAAAGACAGAGAGTGTGTGTTGGGAGAAGTGGAAACTTGTATTTAAGTAAGACATCCACATAGGCAATCAGACATATTCCCAAACTAGGGATGGTAGCACCCACCTATAATTCCAGCACTCTGGGAGGCTGAGGTAGGAGGATTAAAAATTTGAGATCAGCCTGTGAAATTTATTAATTTAGTAAAACCCTGCCTCCAAATAAAAATACCATAAAGAAATAAATGAAAAGGCCTGGGGATGTAGCTCAGCATAAAGGTTCTGGGTTTAATCCTTTGGAAGAAAGATTCAGTCCTTTGAAGAAGAGGAGAAGGGAGGGAAGGGGAGGGGAGAAGAGAAGAAAAAGGAAGAAAGGAAGGAAGACAGAAAGGGAGAGAGAGGGGAAGAAGAGGAGGAGGGGAGAAGAGAGGAGAACAAGTTTCCAGCTGACCCATAAGAGAAGTCTACATTCCATAGCATGATCAAAACATTGAGTTTGTAGCCTTTGCTTGAAACCTTTTGGAATCTGAAATACTATTAAATAAGTAACTTTCCCACAATTAATAATTCATTATTTAAAACAGTGAAGCCCTCATTCATGATACCTGATTGACATTTTTATAAGGCCTCAGAGATTCCTTTTATAAGAACAAAGTAAAAATTGTTCAGCAATTACCCCCCACAATGTGCTTCCCCATTGACCATCACCACAGATGGATAGTGATGGGGCTCTTAGGTGTCAGAATCCCCGTCTCTAGTCGCTGACACCCCCACACCCTTTTTTACTTCGAAGAGGTGCTGTCTGTAGGAAGATGGGGAAAACTGGCCTGTTTGGGTTCTAATCAAATGCCGCAACCCCAGGATTACTCTCGGGCCACAATGTGTATTGCCTTTTTTTTCATAAATGAAGAAATGAGTAAAAGAAGCTAAATTATCACATTCAATCGCTGATCAATTATCAGACAAAGGGGTTCTGTGGCTTTGTTTAAGCTATGAAAGCCAGAAAATATTATCATTTTCCTATGTGGAAAAGGGGGGGTAACAATAGCATCTTCTTCACAGGATGATTTTGAGTGCTCAGAGAGAAAATCCATACAAGTGCTGAGCACAGTGTGTAGCCATAAATATGCCCTGCTATTCTGACCTGCTATTTTGGCTTGAGGCCCCAGTGCAGCTGAGTAGAACATATGTGACTTATAAAATTGTCACCAGAAAGAACCACAAGCTAACGGATTAGGCACTAAAAGGAAACAAAAACGAATACAACTGCTGCAGAAATACAGGAAAATTTACTGCTTAGTTGAGACATTGGTATGTTCTTGCAGTTGCATGTGCGGTATCGTAAGCAACTGCAAAAGGATTTTTTTTTTTCAGAAAAAACAGAAATGTTCCATAAATAAATATCTCCCTGACCTGAGTTTTGGGAGTTTACATGTTTCTGTGTTGAAGGCTTGTAGTGTGACTAAAGTTTAAACAGGCCATTCTCCACCTTCTTCATTCAGATCACTATATTGCTTTGATTCTTGAATAAATTTAAGATGAATTATATTTTTTTCTTAATTTAAAGCATCATCTTAGAAATAACCCTTGATCTGTGCCATTTAAATTTGAGTCTTAGGAATTAATTTAAGTTTGTTTCTCTCAATGTGCTACTAATGTTACATAGAGAGATACAGTGAAGAAGAAAAACGAAAACACACAGACAGCTTAAAATACCTTTCACTTAGGAATAAAGCTTGATGATAATGCTATTTAATCACAATGCAGTTTTCTTACTTTACAAATAAAATTTTAAAGCTGCTTCCCTCTACAATAACCAAAGATACAAAATGCCCACATTTCTCATTCTATATTTTCCCACACACAGCTTTAACTCTAAAGCAAGGTTTAACACAATTTTCCTACTATTTATAGGTTAGGGGATGATTATTATGGTGGCACATGCCTGTAATCTCAGCACTTGAAAGGCTGAGACAGGAAGATTGCTGTGACATTGAGGCCAACCTGTGCTACATAGTGAGTTCAAGGCCAGTCTGATCCTGTCTCAAAAACGATCCTGTCTCAAAAAAAAAAAAATGAAATATATATATATATATATATATATTTGAAAAGTAGAGACCCATATCTAAGTAACTTACTCCATGAAGTGATACTTTCTCTTCCTTCACATGTTCCCAATATTAATTTTTTTAATTTAACTTTTTGGTTTGAGGTCATTTAGACTCACATCATGTGGATAGATCCCATATAGTCTTTACCCAGCTTTTCCCAGTGGTAACATCTTACATCATAGTACGGTATCAGAACCAGGATATTAACATAGACATAATCAAGCCATAATCACACTGCCTGTCACAGTCACATCCTCTTCCCTCTACCCCCACAATCTCCGTAATTCTGGCCACTACTAACTGATTATCCCCTTCTAAATTTTAACACTTAAAGAGGATTATACTACCGAAACCCCTGTGAAGAGTTCAGGTCTCCCACCAGGCAATATGACAGAGGGTACAAAAGAAAGACAAAGAGAGAATATTCAGCAGTTGAGGAGCTCTGGGATGACCAATGTTCTCTGTGAAACAAAAAGCCATGAGTCCAAAAGCTCATGGGGTGTTTTGGTATAAATCAGGGAGATGTGAGGTTTGCAGCAGAGTGTTACACAAAAATAACTCTGCAGACATGGCTGTCAGGAGAAATGGAGTGGTGTTGTATCAGGCACAAAAGCTCTCCAATTAGCAATAAAAAAGATAGCTTGATGTATGCAAGACTGGCATCTTTACTGCTGGGAAGATATAATTCTTTCCAAGTCTGATGCCCTCAGCTGAGATGTTATCTCAGGTCTTAACCTTAGAATTTCACAGACTCTTGCTCAAGCCCCCATTCCAACCATCAACAGTGAGGGCAATTCTCACCACATGCTGTAATGAGACAAGTTGGCATCTTGGCTGGACTCAATCACATTCTTTTAGCCAATTAAGGGCACATCTGATTCAACATAGCCAACCTGCACATCTCAGTGAATAGGCTTGAAATAAAGGTCAGGGAAAGAGAGAGGCACGGGATTTCATTTCTCAGGAGAGTGCAGCTTTGTGGTCTCCCACATATAATTTTAGCGCTTAAAAATATTATACAGGCCACGGCCATGGTGGAACCCAGGAGCCTGCACAAAGAAGCAATTTGCCCACTCTCTTGGTAAGCGCCTTCCCCCAGTGTGAGCCAGGAGGAGAGCCAGTAGGGGCTTGGAATCAAATATCCCAACCTCCACCCCCCACCCCACCCCACCCCCATTAGCAACTGGGGAGACAGGTCTGAGCATCTCTTGGCAGGATGACTGTATGCAACATAGCAAATATGGGGGGTCTCTTCTACCTTCTCTTTGAAAGCAAGTGTTTTCAGTTTTGTTTTCATTATGATTAATTGCTTTACTCTATTGAATATTCTCTTTCTATTGATTTTATAATGTTCTGCCTTTGGTTTGCTTTTGCTATACTTAATTGACTAGACAACTATTGTGAAGATGATGAGATATACTGTGGTACCTATTACTGCTATCCCGGTAACCTGCTGTGAAGTTCTGCACCAAATTCACTGCACTGTCTCAATTGGCTTTGTTCTGTCTTGTTCTGTTGTATTTCTACTACCTTCAAAATAAAAAAATAAATATATTATACAGGCCCAAGGATTTAGCTCAGTGGCTTAAGCTTCCTGGTAAGTACAAGATCATGAGTTTGATCCCTAGTACCAAAAAAGAAAAAAATTATACAATGAAATCACATATGATTTTTGTAATTGGCTTTTTCTTACTTGACATAATTTTCTAGCAATTCATCCGAACTGTTATATACCTCAATATTCTGTGCCCTTTTTTGAGTAGTATTCCATAATATGGGTATATTACATTTGTTTAAATGTTTGCCTATTTAAGAACAATTTGGCTGCATCTATTAATTTTAAATTTAAAGTTAACATTTATAAAGATTCTCTTATATAATACCTATCCTGAAGTTGTTTGTATAGACTCTCGGGATTTTGGACCAAGTTTCACGAATGCAGTATCTATTCTACTTTGCAAATACGTGGTTTTCTCCGAATTAGTGTTCTACCTCTTGACCCACATCTCATTAGGTTACTCTTTGCATCTATGCAGATACTATTTTTATATATCTGAAAGTAGACAAGATGGCTTGTCCACATTCTGTGTTACACCTTGACCTAACCTTAAAGAGCAATAGAGAAACAAACCATGACCCTAGGCACCAGCAAGGGAAAAGTTCATCTGCTCTCAGAGACCAACTCCTGCCATTATCTCCTTTATCTCCCTTCAGAATCTCCTCATGAACAAACTCTTTCATGTTTCAGTCCTCAGATGCAAATCCAGCACAAATAAACTGAGTTCCCAAGTCAGCAGACCCACAGAAGAATCCTTTCTTCCATGCACATATTAAGAAGCTTCCAAACACATCTGAGAGTTATGCCTGAGAATTAATTCTCCTAATTTACAGCTCACATATGCTCTTATTTTTCCAAAGATGTGGATATTGGTCATGATGGGTAAGCAGCAGCAGCATAAGGAAAATCACCCATGCTTATCTCAAAGATGAAAATAGCAAAAGGCACAGTTGCTTATTTTGTTAGACCAACAATTTTGTAAACATTGCCATCCAATGAACATTTAGTAAGTGACCAATAAAATGCCAGACACACTGTGAGGCACATGACACCACAATGGCATTGTTCTTCATGTTGGAAAACCGTATAAGATATTGAAATTCCTAATCAGGATATCCTATAGAAAGAGTACGTGAGAATGATGTTACTGGCCAGTGATTAAATGTGGCAGACGTTTTTGATGATCTCAGGGATTACTGTTTTTAAGACAGAGATCTTCATCAGTGTCACCTGGAGTATGGAAAGGAGATTATATACATCATAATACATATAATATAGCAGGTGTAAAAACTTGCTACTTAAGCTAGATATGCTAGCACGTGTCTGTAATACCAGTGCTCTGGGAGGTGAGGCAAAAAGATTGCAAGTTTTAGCACAAATCAGTCTCAAAATAAAAAATAAAGCAGGGCTAGGGATTTAGCTCAGTGGACTAAGCACCTGCCTGGCAAGTACAAGGTCGTGAGTTTGATCCCTGGCACCCAAAAATAAAAAAATAAAGAAGGCTGGGGATATAGCTTAGTGTGAAAAACATACATCTTGTTGCTCAAAGAAAAGAAATAAGTGGGGAAATGGGGCAACAGTTCCATTGAGACTGAATATCACAAAACCTATAGAATATAAAGTTGGAGTTAGAAGAATTTAAAGATATGTTTTCCTCCAGTACAAGGCTTCTAATTATAGAAGCAACAAACAATAATGACCCTCTTATTTATAAGCTGCAGCAAGCAGGTGGTGGCTTTTGTAGAAAATGACAGGTCGGTAAGTTCTGGGTATCTTGCAAAGGGCGCGTAAAGTTAGGACCATGTTTACATCAGGCAGTGCAGTTAGCATGAAATTAACTAACTGAACAATGTTTCTAAGGTTCTGTGAATAATTACTGTAAGCCACACACCAAGTGGTTTGCACTCATTCAGGAACTGTAGCTCTCTGAGGTCTCACCGTCATCACCGTCACCTTGCGGTCACCATCATCATGAGCATCCTCATCGTCATCTTGTAGTTGAGGAAACTCCAGTCCTGAAGGCTGTGTTGGCTTCCCAAAGCGATGACAATAAATTACCGCAAAGTTGGTGGCTGAAAACAGCAGAGATGCCTCTCTTACAGATCTGGTGGTCAGAAGTCCAAAATAAGGAGCTGGTTGGGCCCTGGTCCCAGCAAGGCTTTAAGGTGCACATGTGCTGCCTCTTCAGCTTCTCCTGGCTCCAGATGTTTCTCAGCTTGAGAGTGCAGAACTCCTTTCTCTGCTCTCTTCTTCACATTGCCCTCTCCTCTGTGGCACTTCTCAGCTCTCTCCCAGCCTGTGTCATAATCGCACATTCGTCAATGGATTTAGGCCCATTTTATTACCCCTGATAATTTCTTCTCCACTTCTTTACCTTAATTGTAGTTACAAGGAATCTTTTTCATTTAAGTTTGCATTCATTACGCTGGGTGTTAAGGTATGAGCACCTCACTTAGGGGACCACATCAAACCACTACAGAGGTGGAACAATCCCCCCAAAACCGCACAGGTAGTAAGCCAATCCCAGCTCTCTGGCCTGAAGGCACATGCCTTCACCCCTTCTTTATTCATTAGCAGTCTCTGACAAGTTACGTGTTCATCAGTGAAAATATTCACTACTTAGGAAATAAATTAACACCTAATAGATGACATATGCAAGACATTATGAAAATGCTATTTATAACTTTTTTAAATATGCTAAGCTCAAAACCACTCAATGTGAATGTGATATATTGTTCTGAAAGTGACTCATTTCCTTCAGAAAATACTGAAATGACCACAACACCTCCCCTAGTTTGAATCTTCTTCAATTAGGTGACTTGTTATTATTCAATTGGTTTAAATACCAATAGGCAACTCTGACAATTGAAGTAATATATTCATCCAGATTCCAAGATAAGATGGGCTTATGTCTATGGATTTAATGATCATAATATCCACTCAGCTGTAATAGTTCTACTCTAGAATTAAAGTTCTCCATGTGGGTTCTGTAGAATGCAAGGACAGAGCCACACCCCACAGAAAAGCAAAGCGGAATCCCTAACTTTTGCAAATTTCTCTCAAAACTTCTTAACTCTTATTTTATCTTTCTGGTTGTATATTAGATAAGAACATACTTTGGCTGTTAAAACTGTTTCTGAGAGATTTTTAAGATCCTATTGGCTTTCAAACAATGCATTAGTTGGAGAAGAAAATGAGGAAATAGTAATCATTTTTTAACTGTATTTGTGTAAAAAAGAAACTCATCCTCTACATAACTGCATAACGAAGGAACGCTATCAATCCCACTCTTTAATGGTCCATAACAAAACAAAATAGTCAGAGGGCTGATGAGGCAGAAGACCCAGCCAAAAAAAAAATCATGCTACCTGCTCTGAATACTCACTAAAGCAAATGAGAAAATAGCCACTTTTGAGAGGAATTAATTTGTGTGATAGACAGCCAACCAGAATTCTTTCGGCAGGGGTACCCTTTCTTTAAACATCTCATTATTGCTTTGGGCACAGAAAACATATTTGCATGCAGTAAGCATTTACTAAAAGAGACAAAAAAAAACAAAGAATGAGGCTGAGAGATACTGTCTACATTTAAATACAGAGGCTGTAACTAAACCAAACACAGTTCAAGTACAAATATAGATTTTTCAAATCAAATTAAGGAGGACTATTATCTTTCTTACAAAACTGGAGCAGTTTACAGAACCTTCGTTACTTTGCTTTGACAAGCGAGCTAGTTTTTTCTTTCCTGTTACAGCTCAGGATAGTCTTACCAATAAAAAAAATGTAACTGTATTTTATTTTCAGTTGTATATGCCCACAACATCGTCCTTTTATTGCCCTATTTTTAATATAATAATAATAATATGAACTACAGAAGAAAACAATAATTGGCACAGTGCTGTAGTTTTCAGCAGTTTAACATGGCCAGCACTGTGCTAGGTGAAGCAGAAGAAAAGCAGGCACCAAGGCAGGGTGCAACTAAATACCAAGCGTCTGGTAGTGAAAGTGCTCTAGGAAAGGGTAGTGAAGAGAAGTGTCAAGGGCAAGGTGTGGGCTTGAGTTTGGCCTTGACATCTCACCCGAGTGTACCTGAAGAGGAAGACGGGAGGCTTTCCAGCACAGGGAAAGCCACGGAGATGGAAATGTGCATGTCTGCGTTGCTCACTGGTTTATCCTGGTGTCTAACATAGTGCCTGGCACATCACTGGAATTCACTACATATTTTTTGGTTAACAGGTGAATAATGTATGCAGATAATATTGACATGAGGTACCTCAAAGTCTTGTGAAGCTACTTAGAGCATGTTGTACGATGCAGTAAGCCAGGAAGTACACCCTTATTAACAGCATACCTAGGCCAGCCTGCTTCCCAAGAGTGGTGTTGAAACCACTGCAACGTGGACACAGCAAGATTTTTAATTCTCAAATGTATAAGTCTTTCAAGACTTTTCCCCTGAATAGTCCAGGCGGGACTGAGAGAACATAGGGCCTAGAAGGAGGGATCACCAGCTCATCTGCTTGTTTTGGCACTCATGCTGGTAAGATCTACCACCATCAGAAGATATCAGTGATATTACATTGACATGTACGTTTATATTGTTACAACCTTGCATGTAACATTGACGTGTTGCAATGATTGTAACAAAAGCACTGTACAGCCCTATCCAAGAGCAATGACCAAACATAGCTCTCCTCTTCCAACTGGCCTCTCGGGTCAAGGATGACATTACTTAAAGAGCTTGATGGAAGTTCAGTGACGAAGCTAGAATTTCTGTCGGCACTGGTAGGAGGTGTCTCCTAGATTCCAAGCCTACCAGCTGGAAAGAGAGCACTGCTCATTAGATACCACAGAGCCCTGTTCCTCCCATCTCTGGTGTTCTCTCCTGCCTCTCAGTGGTGCCCAGAGAACTGAAATGCGCTCTGAGCATCTACTGGATATTTGGGTAAAGGCTTATGTTTCTGTTCTTTGATTTCAGAACAGATGGCTAATGGATTTATTTGTATGTGTATGCACTCATATGACTTTTTTTCTAAAAAATAGGCCAGAAATTAAATTGAATTCTTTTATCTATCTGTGGCTCTCAAATGATATCCATACCCACATATATCCATAACTCTTGAAAGATGTCCATGATCTCGTCACTAATTTTTTCCTTCAACAGTTTTACACTTGATAAATACAATTATACTGATATATTATCTATCCTTCTTGACCTGTGCAAAATATCACACATAAAAGAAGTGAGGTCAAATAAGCTCTATCCTCTTTTCTTCTTATCTCTCTCTCTCTCTCTCTCTCTCCCCCTCTTCCTTCCCTCCATGAGCAAAACTGCCTTTTGTATAGGACTATTGGGTTAAAAAGAAATAGAAAACAGTACCTTTGTACAACTTCTTTCTCATCTGTACCCAATGGTATGGATAAAATATACTATATTACAGTGCCTTTATAATTCTACTATCAAGGGACAGGATTTGATCAACATGATAGAATATTTCTTCACTCTGTTTCCTGGGACCAGCTCCTGCCAGCTCTGTTCCCATCCTCATGAGCTAACTGTAGTGGGAAGTCTGGGGAGGAATGTGGATAAAGAGTCTTTCAGAACATCACTGGCAAAAACAAGCAGATTCCTATTGACAAATACAAGGAAAGAATAATGTTTTTGTTTCATAAATTAAATGTTTTAATGTAGTATGATAAAATGGCTTTTTCTTCCTAAGTGCTAATCTTACATTCAGGTATGTCATGAGTTGTAAAATATTTTGTCACACTTCAGAAATTTTTAGCATTGTTGATCAGATGAGGAGGTGGGGATACATAGAGATTTGCATGGTCTATTATCAAGCATAGAAGTCAGCCTGAACAGAAGCTCTTACCTGAAGACCACTCTGGGAGAGTCTGTTTATCATCGCATTTTTGGTCCAATCCATATATTTCTTACCATGAGAACCTACCACCTACCTGGCAAACATTTCCTAAGACATTATCTTCTCTATATTCTTCTCCTGTGGGACATAACATGTGAAACAAATTTATTAAATTTGTTTCATCCACCTCTGCAATGCAACAGTTTCTTAGTATAGCCTCGGATCTGTTCTTTTTTTATACAGAATAGCTATTAAAATTAATACTAAATATGGAGTACTTTAAGGGAATGACCTAAAGTTTGTAAAAAATAATCAGTAGAACCAAAAGAAGCTTCCTACCCACTCAAATACACATTATCTTAATGACTCAAATCAAATTAAAACCAGTTCATAATGCATAAAATTTTGTATATATTTAAACTTAAATTATTTAGAACTCCTTGATTTACTTGTTTTGTTTAGGGTTTTGGTTGTTACTGGTTTGGTTTGGTTTGGTTTGGCTCTATTCGGTTCAATTCAGTTTGGTTCAGTTTCATTTTGTTTCAAGACAAGATCTCGCCATGAAGGTCACATTGGCCTTAAACTCACTATGTGTCCCAGACTGACCTGAAATTAGAACTATTCAAATGGTCCCCACACCAGAAAGGGAAGACTCCTGCGCCAGGAATGAAATGCTTCTGCTTGGAAATGACAGTGCCATGATCCATGCAAAACCCATTCTCACTACATGTCCAGAAGAAAGAGAGAAATTATATATTTCACCAGTCAGGAGTGCTACAAATCCTTGTTGATTTCCATTAAAACTGTGAACAAATATGTACTCCATAAAGAACAATGAACTGATAAATTTAAACTCAAGCAATTCTATTTGGTTTGCAAATTCTACAAGCCACCTCCCAGAATGGGGGAGAATCTTGTGCCTTCTACCGTAACTCCAAGGTGACAGGTTGAGCCTGCACCCACCCAGGGTTCCTGTGCCACCTGTGCACTGCCCACTGGCATCCTGCAGTTGCTTGCCTGTGCAGAAAACCTCCAAAGAGCACTGAGCTGTGTACAGTTACTTAGGGACTGTAATCATTTGAAAGTTATAAGGAACAGAAATACTGGAGGGCAAAGAATTTAAATGATATGCAGATGTTCAAGGTTTTCCAGAAGGGGAAGTGGTAAGTTACAAGGAGAGAGAGAGAGAAAGAGAGAGAGAGAGAGAGAGAGAGAGAAAGAGAGAGAGACAGAGAGACAGAGACAGAGACAGAGAGACAGAGAGAGATTGTTTGCACCTGTGCACCTGCTAACACTTCACCTGGCCACACTTGCCAAGGCACCAAAAGAAAAGATTCACAGACCTGTAAAGAGAAAGAAAATAGCTTTAGGCTGTAAATCCCAAGAACTTTTGAAAGAAGATTTAAATATTGAATATCTCATATCTCACTGCAGCTGCCAACAGAGATGGACGAGGAGAAAGTGTGAGGGAACAGAATTTCTAATCTGGCCACGTTGTCAGCCTTGCTGCCCACCGCCATGAAGAGAAAGGGGCTTTCTCTTCCTCTTCCAAGGACTCTGGTGAGGTCGAATAAGAAAATGGACAAAGAATAACTGAGCCTAAGAATACAAAAGAGAGGAGAGGATATCCTAAGGAGAAAAGAAAAAGTAGAACAGAGTGTTTAAAACAAATCAAATTTGAGAGAAAATGGAAGAAGAGAGTGTGCGGAAGGTTATATTGTGAGCTTTGGATTGCTCACCACCGGCCACAGCGGTGAGGGTGCTTACAGATGGAGGGCTGCCAGCCAGAATGAGGAGCCAGAGAACTGGGCAGAAGAGGAAAAAGGAACATGAGCAGTGTTCCCCGGGTTTGTGGACTTACATCTCCTTTATTGTTTTCCAGACACTGAATGTTTTCATTACTTCCAGTTATTTGGATGTGCTTTTTTGAATACGACTCTCCAGAAGACTTTCATTTATTTTTAAACATACACAAAAGAAACAGCCCTACTTCATTTAGAAATGCACAAATTAATATTCCACAATACAATGAAGAAATAGCAATGTTTTTTAGTGTTCTGTCCACAAGGAAGAGAAAGGGACAGAAGTTGATTGCCGGCATCCTCGCATTCTCCCTTCCGCAGGCTGAGGGCAGCCAGGCTTTCCTGAGCTGCTGGCCCAGCCGTCTTCACTGCTCTCAGACCTGTGACAGGGGTCCTGCACAGCCCCCAGGTGCCCGTGTGCCCTTCAGATGCACTACAAGCTCCTGTAAGCCTTTCTGCCCAAAGCAAATTGCTGTTCAATTTTCAGAGAGAGCAATGAAGGTTCATGGCGGCTCCCAGCAATTTGCAGCAGAGGTAGAAGAGTTGGGTGGGTAACAGCCTTGTAGGAGACTGCACAAGCCACAGAATAAGATCACTCTGCAACTCTGCAGCCTCGAATTGGTAATAACCTGTCCTTGAGCCTCTCCAAGTCCTTCCCTCCAGGCAGCCCCCACACTCCAGGCCTTCTGCCCCACCTGCATGCAAATTCTGCTGCTCATCACCTGCCCCCTGCCTGCCACCCAGAGCACTGACCAGTGTGGCCTGAAACTCCACACCAGCCAGCGCTCTGCTGGCAGGGAAACCAAAGCACATCTGTCCCAAGAGGTCGGAACCCTTTCCCAATGTGTCCCGCCTTAGATGCTCCCTGCTTAGCCCCAGGGTATGAGCCACAAACTCTACAATCTTGTGATTATCCCTGTACTAGAGCTCAAAGGTATTACAGTAAATGTCCCCTCTTTAACCTGCTAAGTGATTTCTATCTCCCATGGGGTTCTGACCCTTTTATTTAGTTTGGAATACTCATACCTTTCCTGATCCTCTTTATCACATGAACATGTAACCAGCTTCCTAAATTAGAAATGCCCATTTTATGAATTCTGAGAAATAGGCAAATAGAATAACTTATACAGACTGACAGGGGATAGCAATAGATCCAGAATTAGAGCTCAAATGTTATAAAGAGCTCCTTTCATGCAACTGCTGGACGAAGAGTTAAAAATGACTTTAGATACACAGAGAATGAATCGTGCTGTGTGGAAGATGACACACAGCTAAGTGACACCCAAAACCACAGTTAGGGAGGAGCTTTCAGTCCAGATCTTGCAATTTTTGTTCTCTCCTGACCCTGGGTAACACCCTCTGAATCTCTCACGCATGTGACTGTTAAAATGTCACCATTTACCAGACATAGTCGTGCCCACTATCATCCTGGCTACTCAAGAAACTGCACAGGGAAGATGGCAAATTCAAGGCCAACCTGGACAACATGGTGATTTAATGAGATCCTCTCTAAAAATAGAAAGGGATGGAGTACAGCTCAGCGTGAAGGCCCTACGTTCACTCTCCAGCCCTTCTAAAAAGTAATAATAGTGATATAAATAAAGTAAAATAATGTTATCATTCTTGGGCAGTTCTCTGGACTTCCTTTGACTACTAACTCAGAGATTTGCTTCGTCCTGAAAGGTCACCTGCTGAGAAGTTAGGAGCCCTGCCCTACACACAGAGGGAACTCAAGCGTGCACACACAGACTCCCACACACAGACTCCCACACACGCGGTGCATCTGACCTCTGAGTTGCATTTATTCCTACATCCTACCATTTTTTTTTGTTTTTTTCTCTCATTTGCAAATGCCACTATTGATTTTTTCAAGTCAGGTTATACTCTGTTAAATTCAAAAATGGCTTGTGGGTCCTGCAGCTTCCTTCCTGCATCCATACAGCCATATCTCAGAAGCAATTATTTGAGCTCTTTCCGCCATGCCATAGGCCGAAGATTAGAATTTATATTAGTCATTCCTAAACCCATAAATCCAAGGCTAAGAAGAGAAAACCTACAGGTTACAGTAGCTTCTGACAAATGAAGCAACATCCTCTTGCAAATATCTTTAATTCATATTGGTCATGCTTCAAAGGACCAATTTCTTTCAAACATGCAAAACATAGAAGCCCAAGAAGTGACCGTTAAGAGGTGTGATCTTGAGTGTGAAATACCTGACACTACAATTACCATATTACATATTTATACATTTCAAAACTAATGAAATGCCCCTAATAGTCATTTGACAGCCATGAATGGATGTGTATCTTATTATCTCTTAACAAGCATGGGACCAAGTGTGAATCTGAACTATATTTGCTGATATTCCTGAGCCAGTAAAGAACAAATCAGAAAAGAAATTCAATCGAGGGGGAAAAAGTGCTGAGTGAGTTTGTTAGGAAACACAGGCCAAGTCAGCCTCTGGAAGATACTATCAACTGAGAAACTTTTGAATCCATTCAGCAAGACTTATGATATTACAAACAGAAATCAAGTTACCTGAAAGGCGCAAGATGGAGAAATTGAAAACCTATTGCCAAGAAAGTCAAAACCTGAAAAATAATCTTAAACAAAATGGAGCCATGCATAATTTCTATGTTAATATATTTATCATCAATCACCATTTCACATCAATTGCAAATCCTCTATTCTTGCAAAGTTCTTCTGAATTACAATTAAACTTTCTGAAACTCAACATTGTAAAAGTTTCTACACAGTACAAACTGAGGAGCAGCCTCTTTTGAACAGGTTTCTTTTAACTCACTGTTTCCTGTTTGGTATATTCATTTGATCTTTCTCCCCCGGGTCCCGTTTCCTAGCATCCTTTCAGTGCAGTGTTTGGCATTGTTTCCAAAGGCTTCCTGAGCTCATCTTACAACCTCTGCACCCCAGTTGCTGCTGTTACCTTGGCCCAAACACCCAGCTGCCATCCTCTGTCAGTGGAAAGAGTCCAGTAGAATCCAATCCTGTCTTTCTGCTTCCCTGCCGATCTATTCTTGTTACCTCTAGTTACTTCCTAAAACACACCTGATCATGTCAACTTCCTGTTAAAATACATCAAATCAATACATAAGAATGAAAGGTGAGTGTTTCCCTACGTCATCAACAAATAATTCATATCTGCAAGTAGAAACTCAAAGGTGCACCCTAAGATTTGAATGGGATACAAAAATAAAACGGAAACATAGCCAAGATTAACCCATGAGGAAAGGGACTTAACACAAAGCCATGGTAATTAAGAGATGGGGCACTGTTAAAAAAAAAAAAAGATAACTGATTAAGGTTTCTTGAATAAGTACATATCCATATAGAAAATAATAAAATTGCATCTTTATCTCATATACATTAAAGATACCTGATGTTTTATATGCACCGAATATAAAAGATAACTCTCCAAAGCTTTTAGGAGATAACATAGGAGATTGTCTTCATGACCTCAGGGTTGGAAAAGTTTCTTGTAAGTCATAAAAGCAACCAGAAAAAAGATTAGATATATTTTAGTGTAATAAAATTAATAATTTATAATCCATCAAAAGGTACACATTAATAGAGTAATAAATAAAACCCAAACCCAAAAGAAGGAAAATCTGTTGTAATGCATAATTTCAGCCAAACATTCAAAACATGTAAAAAAGAAAAAGAAAATGTCTATAAAACAAGAAGAAATAAACAAAAATTTTAAAAAGAATAGAAGACAGCCGGGTGAGGTGGAGCATGCCTGTAATCCCGGCACTTGGGAGGCTGAGGCAGGAGGATTATAAGTCACAGCCCAGCCTGGCCAATTTACTGACTCAGGGGGACCCTGGATCAAAATGTAAAAATAAAAAAGGAATCAACTCCAGCTACCTAAAGCAAGTCATAGAACGAAGCCAAAGAAGCGAGAAAAAAAAAAAAAAGAATGGACACACGGAATGACCTCAATTTTATAACATTCAAAAACACATAAAATTAAACTGCCATGCTAAAAGATACACACACAGCTAGTTAAACTCTGTAGAGGTAATAAAATTGTTAAGTTAAGAAAGGACTTGAACATCATAAAATTTAAGATTGTGAGCTGTACCTTTAACCTTCGGCGTGCAAGAGAAAAGCATACATGGGAAGCAACTTCAGCTACACAGGCAGCTACACTGACCCGGGCAGTGGTTACAAGGGCGTCTCTGCTTTGCAGTTTTTCACTAAACAGTACCTTGAACCAGTACTCTGTGAGGCTGAGGCAGGAGGATTGTAAGTTGCAGCCCAACCTGGGCAACTTACTGACTTAGGAGGACCCTGGCTCAAATTCTTCAAATAATAGAAAAATAAGGGGGAGAGATGCAGCTCAGTGAAAAAGTCCTATGTTCAACCCCCACTGCCAATAAGCAAACGAAAACACAAACCTTTTTGTTTTGTGCTCTTGTGTCCATATGTGCTATTCCCCCACAGCGTGCGCCAGGAAAATTACGTACTAGACAAAGGTGACTCCAACTACCTAAACTTGTTTCCCATAGACCCAGTTGGACCAAGTATGTTTTCAGCAGAGGAAACATCAGCCCCACCTTGAGTATTTCTCCCCTCACAGCCCGAAGCCCCTGTATGGCCAGAGGGCAGGAGCTCTTTTCCCATAGCTCCAAATTTGGCTCTCAATTTTTTTCATTATGGACTCTGGGGTCATTTCCATAGAAAATGATATTGAGAAAGAATCCAGGTACACTGCATATTAAATAAAAAGATGAAAATTGAAATATCGAGCACTGGTTAATGTTAAAAGGAAAGAAGGGAACAGCGATAGCTGTCTGATCACAGCGAGGGAGTCCAGAGCGCATGCACTGCCATCCTGGCTGCAAGGCCATCTGGGAAACTTGGCCTGGTCACCCAGCCATCTCAACCCAGGGGAGTCTGGCTGCTGCCCCCTCATCTTGTTCTTGTCAATTCCCCCTGACACCTCTAACATAGGTAAATTCTTAATTAAAGGAAAGATGAAACATCGTACTTGAGCGGGTTTGAGTATTTGGCTGTTTTATTGCTCAGCGCTGTTTCCTGACACGTGCAGAGTTTATCACTCACTGGTTCAGTGCAGGACCCCCGGTGGCTGATGGGACCGGAGTGCATTTCCCCACAAGAGTCCTGCCAGTCACAAGCACAGTCGCTGCCTTCTCTCATGGGCCTACATCAACAGTCTCAGAAAGGAGGGAGGGGATAAGCTGTTTATATGTTTTTATAGTTAAACGGTGTAACACACTCCTGTAATCCAGCACTGTGGGAGGCTGAGGCAGGAGGATTATAAATTCAAGACCGGCCTGGGTGACTTAGCGAGACCGTGTCTCAAAATTAAAATTAAAACAGAAGGAGCTGGGGATATAGCTCAGTGCGGAAGCCTTGGGTTTGGTCCCCAGTACCTGAGGAAACTCTGAGTTCTGTGTCAATTATCTTTTCCACTGAACAGCCCACCTCGAACCTTCATGGTTTAAAGAAGCAATCACTTATTTTGCCGTGATTCTGTAAATGAAGCAGGCAGTTTCCTCTGGTCTGGGCCAGCTGCCTGAGCCAGCTGGGAAGCAGCTAGCAGCTGGCCGACCTCGACCAGCTTCACCCAGAGTCCCTCTGCCTCCCATCGTGTCACCTAGTCCCCAGAGCAGCCAGAGGACAAACCAGAGGAGACGCTGTTTCTCAGTTTCAGTGTACACTTCAGGCAATGTGAGTCACGTGGTCCAGCCCGGAGTCAGCAGAGGCTGTGCAGGCAGAGGATGAGGACCCTGCAGCCACCTTCGCCAGCATCTCAGCCATGAGAGCCCCGTAGGGTGGCACTGCCTGCGTGTGGCATTGACACTCTTTCTGCCACTGCAAATGATGGAGGTGGATGCAGGGAGAGGGAGCCAGAGAGGAAGATTCGGGAAGCACGCGGTATAAATCACATCATGAAATAACCTGTGTTTTTCAGTGCATGTGCTTATGGTGGTGAAATCCACTGAAAAACTGCCACATTTGTGTTGTTTATGCAATGCTAATTGATTGTAGAACGCTGAAATCATCAACAACAAAAATGTGGAGAACAACACTCCCCTGCCTACATCTGTCTACCCTCTTCCATCTCCCCAAGGTCACTGTCTCCATACAATTTCCCAAAGGTCAAACCAGAATCCTTTATCTCCACGGCAAGGGTACACAGTATTCAGCGGGGGTTCACAAAGTGTGTCTACTATATTTGCTTGACTAAATGATCATTAGCACGTGCACACAAAAAGCCACATTAAAACAGCAGAGAACCTTTAGTTTATTATCAGGATGCTGATGCTGCCAGCAGGCTAGGGAAGACCCTTCTGCTTCTGCAGCTTTCCGTGAATATCACTCACTTCCGGAGCACTGGAGCTCTTCCCATGGCTGTGGCAAAGGCAGTTTTACAGTTAGCCGTGCAGAGAGCCCACCTGATGTGACTCCCACTCCATCCTCCCAGCTCTCATCCCTGGCTAGACTTTAATACTTTGAGACTGGGAAGTGTGAACTGTAGTTCCTGCCTCAAAGCCACCTGAAAGCTAGGGTGATGCACACCTGTAATCCCAGCATTCTGGGAGGCTGAGGCAGAGGGACTTCCGGTTCCAGCCTAGCCTGCGCAACTTAGCAATTAAGCGAATTGAGCCAGGCCCTGTCTCAAAAGACAAAGTTTGTTTTGTTTTGTTTCATTTCATTTGTTTTGTCTTGAGGGTCTTGCTATGTAGTTCAGACTGGCCTTGAATTCATTATGTAGCCCAGGCTGGCCTTGAATTCACAGCAATTCTCCTGCCTCAGCCTCCTTAGTGCTGAAATTACATATGTATGCCACCATGCCCAGCTTTAAAAAAAAATTTAAAAGGGAGACATTTCTCAGTACAACAGCCCTGGCTTCAATCCCCAGTACCCAAAAAGAAAAAAAAGTTACGTGAAGGACTGAATAAGATCAGTATTCAGCATGGTGCAGAGTCTGGATATTCTTTAAATGATCATCCTGCTGTTGTTAGTGACGTTATCAGCATTACACAAATGAAAGAGGGTTTGCATCCTGCACCCAAATTCCGGGGGAAACTAGAAGATCTCTCTCAAATGAATTCTAAGATCTCTTTTTGTTTGTTTTCTGAAGTTCATTAAATCTCACTTCACGCAAACCAGAGGAGCTGTCTCCCAGCGTCCTGCGAGGCATCCACTAGGTTGTCTGGGCCTCTCTTTTGCATCGTCCCTCTTCCTTCCACTGGACAGACCTCACTGCCCTTCCTTCACAACCGTCAGGGCTGCACAGCTTCTTGGGGTTAGGGCCTCCTTTCTTTACGCATTTAGAAACACCACAGGGCTGATAGAAATACAGTGTGGGGCTTTGTTCAAAAACAGTCACATCTCTGAATAAACATCATAGATTTCAATGCTAATATCCTTCTGGAAACAAATCACATTTTCTTGCAGATCTAAGGACGCGAAAGGAAAACTTCGTAAGGAGTAAATTTTATTCCTCTTTGGGTCCCCATTGTTTCATAAGCAAGGGTGTGCATATACCAGGAGGAGAATATCTCACTGAAACTATAAATGGCCCCTAAAGAGCTAAAGCCCCTAAGGAAATAGCTATTAATTTTTTTTCAATCACTATTTTAGCAATAGAAGTCTCAGATTCGCTGAATTAAAATGTGATCTCTACAGTCAGGTGGCAGATGCAGTCAAAAGTCCCCAGGGTTTACATTCTGAACACATCTTGGTCATTTTCCCGTAGGGTTATTTTAAAAGATAAATACCACAGCTAAAAAACTTTCTAAGCTACTCTGAGGAAAATCTTTCAAAGAATCTAAGCAAGCCTGAATTTCTTTTCAGGGTCATTTGAAAAACTGACTGGAATGGATCAGAAAAAAAAAGTGTGAAAAAATAAAGCATAAAGTATTTTTAAAAGCAAGAAAAATGTACAAAGTAGAACTAATTGTGTCCTAACATATAAGCAATGTATGACATTTTTCAGGGATATGGATTAAAAATATCTTCTTTAAGAAAAAAGACTTTCTATTTCCAATCCTTTAGAATACACAAAATTCTATCTTAATTAAAATTAAAATTATCTGCACTAACGAGTCTTATCACAGCTCTCATTTATTTAGAATAGTCCACCAACTCCCATAATAACAAAGCTGGGCGGGACATGGGTAATAAATCTCAATTCATGTGAACGTGTTGGTGGAATTAAATCATCCAACAAAAACTAAATGGATCAGGATTTTTTAATGTCAAAGAATGAAGACATAGGAAGTCAGAGGACCTCTTAAGGAACATCATGACAATGAGTCCCAAAATAGACAGTGCAGAGTATGGGCAACGCCTATGTTGTGTAAAAGTAGGTTCTGTTGTCATTAGACAACTTTCCATACTTTTGTAAAATACTTTTTGTAAAATGCTTTCCTGCTTAGTTCACAGAGTCATTCTGATAATTAAATGTACTGATATCATTGAACAATGCTAATGTTTCATTCAAACAAATTAAAAGAATAGATCCTAGGAGTGGTGAGCAGGGGGGCACAAAGTCAACACTCATGCGTTAAGGACTTCCAGGACGATGGCAGAGCGATAAGCAGCAACAAATCAGCTTCTCCATGATTCAGATTTCAGACACTGGCATATAACAACCTGGGGAAGAAAGCAAGTAGGGGGATGGATTCCCAGGACCCAGGAAGGATCTGAATGGTAATCTGGAGCCCATGGAGAATGTGAAAAGACAGACTTCAATGCAGAAAAAGGAGGGGGCAATCTGTACTTTGTGCCCAGCTCCTGGCTCGTGGCACGGGAGAAGGGGCTCGAACCTACAGAGACACAGTGAGGGCGGTGACTCCAGAGGCCTCTGGGGAGAAACTCACCAGTGGATGCTGTGCACTCCAACAGCTGGGGAGAGACTCCAGTCCGAGACACTGCCACGTGCCCTGGAAAGGTGTTTAGTCAGACACTGCTTTAGGGACTCGGAGCAGCTGTGGGTTGACTTCATCTCGGAACTCCCAGTGTGGAAACCCCAAGGAGACTGGGGGAGGAGCAACTACAGGAGTCACCGGTCCGGGAACCCTGGTCAGGCTGACAAGAGACACCAGAGTGCTGTGGGCTGAACAGCTCAGCCCCAAACCCCACAACCAGGGGCCAAGTTCAGCCTGAACTTATGTGAATTTGAAAGTACCACGACTGGCCCCTGTCCTCGTCCTGCTGCAGGCTGCTGGGAGCACCCACCACGGACCTGGGCTCTGTCCGCCTTCTGCGTCTCCCAGTCACAGCAGAGTCACCCTGAACAGACACTGCCACAGAACTGTGGCCTCAGAAGAGAACCTTGGGAACATAGAGAAGCTTCTTCTTCTTTGCTTTTGGGTGAGTTTTTTAGTGTGTTTTGTTTGGTTATTTTTTCATGAGTATAAACATTATTTTTAGTTTTTTGTTTTGCTTTGTTCTTGTTTTTATTTTTTCCTTCTTTTTTCCCCTCTTGTCTCCTTTGCCAGTTTCCTGAGGCTTCCTCCTGTATCCTTCAGCCTTCCTTCTAATCTTTCTTTTCTTTATTTTTTCCTCTTATCACTTTTACATTTTCTTTTCTTAGGGCAAAATCACTCTTTTGAGTGAACATTATATATAATTTTCTGATTTGTCTTAGATTTGTTCTATGACTATAAATCTTATCCATATGGTTAAAGGCGCCAAATTATTATCGGTTTGCCATTTTCTAGTCTATGCTTGATAGTATTGTTATATCTGATTGTACTACTTTGGCCAAGATGAAATAGTTGTTGTGATCAAATGATCTTCCTCGTATGCCAACACTGAGGTTATCTGGGGGCTGTAAACAATTCTATAGCCCAGTACTGAAGAACTTGGTGCTAGGCCAAAAAGGCAGCAACATTTCATCCCTAATAATTCAAGACGCAGGACATGGGACAGACTCAGAAGCCAGCTATGCCTAGAAGATATGTGCTTTAGTCAGGGTTTGGAAGGAAAAGGAATTAATACTGGACACATAATACATAGGATTATTTTATAGTATTCACCCAAAAAGTCAAATACAAAAGAGTGTGGGTATCTAATGTGTCCACACACTAGAGACCCAAAAAATCCAGCCAAGGGCCTGGATCCCACAGCAGTGTCCTGCACGAATCCAGCTGAAGACCTAGAGCCCATAGTAATGTCCTCCAGGAGCCCACAGTAATGTCTCACGCAAGCCTGTTTCACGGATCTGTGCCAACAGGCTAAGGAATCTACACTGGAGCCAGGAAGCAATGCTCAAAGTAAGGACCAGAGTTCCCCAGAAGTGAGCCACAGCCATCCTCAGTGACAACGAGGTCCTGAGCTCCTCCAGTGATGAGAACGTCTGAGTTCACATCAGGAAGCCAGCGTGATACACTTCTCTGGGAGAACCAACTGCACCAACCTTCCCTTCCAGTTCTCTTTTTTTATGACACTGGTGACAATCCTCAGGTGGGTCTTCCACACCCAGCACCACACTGATTCAATTCCGCTGGGTGTTACAAGATGACCATTAATTAATCTACCACAACTTGTCTGAAAAGTAGTCATTTCCTAAAGAGTTCTCAATATTAGCAATAAAGATACCTACCATAAGCAATTTACAAACCTCAATGCAGACAGCAAATTAACAAAATAAAAAGTAGAAGAAGCAAGGTGCAACCCATGATCCCCAATTTACCTAAGGCAAATTAGGAGGGCACCCAGGTAGAAAATCAAAACTCTTTCAGCTGAATTTTATGAAATGGTGGCAATGGAAGTAATAAAACAGATCAGTTTCTTGACAAAAACAAAACAGAAAATTAAAGAAATGACCACCATATTGAAGGAAATGATTAGTACATCTACAATAGATACAGATTTAAACAAAAATAGAGGAGCTTAGGAAATACATGGAAACCATGAATACCTACCATAGTGAAGAACTGGATTCCATAAAACAGGCTCACATAGAAATCCAAGCAACTAAAAGTTCTACTGAAAGTATACATAGCAGAGCCAACCAAGGTGAAGATAGACTATCAGATCTGGAGGGCAGGGCTGCAGTTGGTCATTATCAAATGAAAGATCTCTTTAGAACAGCAAAGGACCATACAAAATCGATCCAACAGCTGCTAAATAATGCAAAGAAGAGTAACATAAGATTAATGAGAATCAGTGAAGAATCAGAAGATAGCACAAAGGACATAAATACTCTGTTCACAGAAGTAATAGCAGGAAACTTTCTAAGCATGAAAAAGAACTTGAGATACAGATAAGTGAGCCATATCAAACTCCAAATAGTCCTTCTTAGAAAACACAAAAAACTAAACCAAGGCATATAAATAGTCAAGATTTCAAAAATTAAGCACAAGAACAGAATATTATAAGCTGTTAGAGAAAAGAAACAAATCATCTATATAGGAAAATCCACCAGAATCACAGTAGACTTCTCAACACAAACTCTTAAGTTAAGGAGAGCTCAGAGTTTAAAAAAAAAAACCTACAACTCAGATTGATGTACCCTAAAAAATTATCTTTCAAAATTGATGGAGAACTAAGATGACAAAGAACACCTGAAGGAATTCATGCCCACCAAACCAGCACATGAAAAAGCTCTGAAGGATATTCTAGAAAAAGACAACTCCAAGGATCCCAATAGAATGAATCTACCAGGAAAGGCAAGCTACTAAAGAGAAGGAAAAGAAAGAAAACCAATATAATATAACAAGGGTAAGTGAATACATATCAGTTGTAACCATCTCAATTCGCCAATCAAAATCACACATTAAAATGAAATGAATGTTAACATAAATACCTGAATACAAAGATAATATAAAAATGAAAGTTACTGAAGCTTTGCAGAAAATCACTGTAGACATTTTAAGGACATAAAATAAAGTCATTGCATCAAATGAAGAGCCTCCAACTTACTTTAAGAGCCTCCAAACCTGGAGACATGAAAATTAGTCTCTTTTTTGATCTTTCCTTAAATAAAAACCAACTGCTAAAAAGAATGTTGTAGATTTTTAAGCCCTGACATGTACAGATGCACATGAGATATGAAATAGGAAAAAAGCAAGCTGCCATACTGTATTCTTAGACAGATCCCATTATTTATTCATATGTTTGTAAATGTAGGCAAAAAAAAGTCTAGAAACTATACTTACCTATACTATACTTACCTCTAGTGGGAGAGAGAAGGGGCTAGGGAAAGTAAGGGAAAAACTTCCTCTATACTTTTTTTATTATTTAAAAATTTTGCAGTCATATTCTTTTTTTTTCAGGTTTTTTTTATAATTTTATTTAAGGAGAACAAAACAAAACAAAATAAAACAGAATAAAGGGTAGCGACAATATAGTATTCCAAGGAAAAAAGGAAAAGTACAACAACAATAAAACCTGAGAAATTATTACTTGACTAATTACATACTGACTTCTTGGAAATAGTTGTTCAAATTACAAAGTTAAAACATGTAAAGTAGACATTCAAACAGTGAGACTGTTAACAGTTCTGCTCCACGATCTGACAAAAACAGCAATATGGTCATCCATCTTA